>JAIXND010000777.1:15137500-15182500 GCA_023646645.1 Varanus salvator macromaculatus | reverse complement strand
GAGCTCTGGTGCTCCATCACATGATAAACCCCTTCAGACAATTCAGTTCACGCTTGTGTGATAGGATGAAAGATGTCACCTAATTCCACTTGGAGTATCCTGGTTATGTGAAAGGATGCTTATATACCTCCCAGATGCAAATATGTCATGAAGAGAAAAATTACCGTTTTAGCTTTCAGTGGATGTCTGAAACAATGTATTGTAAGAGAATCTTGGAACTGTGTGCAGGTGTGTTTGTGTGTTTTTAACAGGCTGTAAATGCCAAAATCACTTTGAGCCTTTTCAGATGAGAGGGAAGGTTTTATTGTTTTAAAGTGTGTGTGCCCTTCTTCCATCATCCTGCTTTCTCCAAGGGAGAGACCTCCGCATCCCCTGAGAACACTGTAATATTTTAAACCCCCTCCCCTTTCAATGCTTTAACCTATTTATGCCTGAGGCAGTACATAGCAGCTGGAGAAGGGCCAGATGGTCACAGAGGAGATTTTTGTTGTTCAGTGTTGCAAAGCACATTGTTGTTTTATTTGACTAAAGAAGCCCTATTTTCAGTGGTGCTGTCTTACACTGCCCTTCGTAGATACCAGTGGCCCAGTTGAAAACATTGCAGTACTGGCAAATATTTTTTTCTTTTACCAAGCCAATATTGTAGCCACACTATTATTCTGTGGTTCCAGGTAACGTTCCTGGAACAAATCTGTAGAAAAATTAGCTTTATCATTAATATAATAAACACACACCTGCTATCTCTGAGCCTGCTTACTGTACTTGCGTGCGTGTGTGTGCGGATCCCCCCCCCACACCCGTCTTTGTGCTTGTGGTGCTAATGGAGGTGCTTGTTGATGGGGATGAATGTTGTGATGTTGCTCCTCTGATCTTTCAGGCCAATCTGCCCCTGCTACAGCGGGAGCTCCTGCACTGTGCAAGGCTGGCCAAGCAGAACCCCGCCCAGTACCTCGCTCAGCATGAGCAGCTGCTTCTGGATGCCAGCACCACCTCACCTGTTGACTCCTCAGAGCTGCTTCTCGATGTGAACGAAAACGGGAAGAGGCGAACTCCAGACAGGTAAGCATCTCATAGACCCTCTTTGACATTTTACTAAAAGGTCAATATTGTGATGTTTACTTTGTTATAGTTGAGCAATGTGCCCCCATCACTACCACCCAAAAAAAATTATGTTGTGGAGCAATCAGAGTTTGAAAACCCTTTCACTGGCTCCACTTAGAGGTTTTTCAAAGCCTGACTCCTTCCTGGGAGGGAGCACATTTGTGTGTGATTATATTTGTGTCTGTGGGTGGGCTGTGTTCTTTAGGTCCAGACCATTATGGGCATGCAGTCCTAAGAGGGTTGTCCACCAGGGAATGCAGCCCTCAGACTGAAAAGCGAGAAAATCACCTGATTCTATTTGGAGAATCATGGTGGCATGAAAGGACTCATTGCATATTTCCTGTGCCTTTTAAATCAAGAGCAGGCAAGTTGTCATCTCCGGATGTTTAGGCCAAAACTCCCAGAAGACCTAGACAGGGTTGCCCATCCCTTGTTTAAATAGTACAACAACAAAACAGTGCATTGATGTGAGGGTGTTTTTGCTTTTGGTTTGCTTTGGTTTTTTCATGGTGGTTTGAGGTTTGAATTCTATAGGAGAACTTTTCTTCAAGGATACAGGATTTAAAAAAGCAATATCTAATGAGAACAGAATGCTCTATAGAGATTAGACCATTTGACCAGTAGTGGTATACTAGGATCTCAGACTTATGTCCTTTCATAATGTTGAAAATTCAAGGTAGTCAACTTGGGGCCCTGTAAATTCAACCATTATAATTTGTTAATTCTAAGTAGGTACCACGTTTTAACCAAGATTGACTGTCCAAACAGTTTGCAATAAAATTCAGACAAGAACATAATTTAGAGGAGATTTGTATGACTATCTATTTTGGGCTTCAGCAATTGAGAAGTGAGGCTATTCTCTCCAAGTGCAGATGGAGACTTTGCCTGGTGGATAGTAGAAATGACAGCCCACAGAAGCTCCACCACCATCACCCTGTTGATCTCCTGAGTCTTCTGGTTCCTGGCAGTTTATGACATTTTCCACATTCTAGACAACCTCTCTCTCACAGACCCTTATCATTTGGCTCTAGAATTGAAGAGTGGGTGAAGAACTGATGGTTGGGTGAAAATCTGATGGACACATGTGTCAATGTGCTTTCTGTTGTGTACATATGGCAGGGTTAGTTCCACATAATAGGGCTTTGTCTTTTGTTAGAAATGTATGTGTTTGTTTGTATAGTGGGTTTATAGATTTTTTTCTAGCAATAATTTCCAAGGATGCCAGGATAGAAAGGTAAAACAAATTAAATAAGTTATGCTTGAGTGCAACAGAATGTTCCATTACCAGCAATCATTCAGGACCTTTGCATTTGCACAAATATCTGAGGGCACAATTTAGTCCTAAATACTTAGGAATATGACAGATCTGTCACTAATTTCTCACTAGCCAGCTACCTGTTTAGTTTGTTGCATTTAAGTAAATTTCATTTGAATATGTCTGTTCCTTTTCTGTTTTGGGTAAAATATTCTGTATGGAAATACAGCAGCCTATATTCTGATTTACCTGACAGAAAATGTGTTGTCTTTCTCTGAATGCAAATTTGGGCAGTTGTGAATACATAAAGCATTCAAAGATAGAAAACCTGGTCCTGAGGAAAATGGGTGTGTCAGCTGTTGACTTTCCAATACCATAATTTGATCCTGTTGTAATATATGGTGTAATATATGTGAACCATGGGATACAAGGCATTTTGAAAACAGAGAAGGAGTTAGCCTGTTCCATCCCAATGACACAGTTAAATATCAACAGGACGTATTCAGTAAAACATGATCCACTGGAGAAGGAAATGGCAACCCACTCCAGTATCTTTGCCATGAAAACCCCATGGACAGTACCAAAATGCAAAAAGATATGATACCGGAAGATGGGCCCCTCAGGTCGGAAGGTGTCCAGTATGCTACTGGGGAACTGCAGAAGGCTAGTACTATAAGCACTAGAAAGAAAGAAGCGACTGGGTCAAACCCAAAAGGACACTCAGTTGTGGATATATCTGGTGGTGAAAGGAGAGTCCAATGCTGTAAATATCTATACTCCATAGGAACCTGGAATGTCAGATCTATGAATCAAGGCAAGCTGGATGTGGTCAAACAAGAGATGACAAGACTGAACATTGACATCTTAGGAATCAGTGAACTAAAATGGACAGGCATGGGTGAATTTAGTTCAGATGACTATCAGGTATACTACTGTGGGCAAGAATCCCTCAGAAGAAATGGAGTAGCCTTCATAGTCACTAAAAGAGTAGGAAAAGCAGTGCCCTGTGGGAAAAGAAGCTGGAATTCAAGGAAGAACTGCAGGGCAGGGCAGTATGTTTCCAGCAGTTCCTCCAAGGAATGCTAGGTCAGCAGCATTTGGGTAATTAAAAACAGTAGCTTGGTCTAGCCACTTGGCATGGTTCAGTGTGTCAGGCCAGAAAAAATCTTAAGGTTTTTTAAGCCCTAGAAAGCCCCAGAGTAGCTGTCCAAGGATATAAGTTGTGGATGCTGGCCCTGTTCAGCAGGGACAGTGCTGCCTCAGTATGACTAGATAGCAGAACTGAGCTTGAGCGAAATGCAACCACAGCTGCCACATGGCATTATTTTACCTTCATTTTTAAACCAATTTTTGAGTATTGTGGATCATTAAATTTAAAGTAGGATTGAGTTAAACCTTGACAATTCCCACTGCTGGCCGGGCATATGGAAGGTATGGCCAGCATCTTGTGAATCATACTTTTTAAATGTACACACATGCACACATATTCAATACAAAAAGTATTTACCTTCTTTTTATCATCTTCTAGTAATTCCATAATGTGATTAGCTTACTTACGTAATATAGTTTAGGAATGTAGAGAGTGGCTCAAAGGCATGGTTTCGGAAATACTGAAATTCTGTCAGTAGTTTGGCTTTTAGTTTGTCATCAATGGTAGAAACTGTGAGAGGACCAATTTCATTGGCTAAGAAGTTCCCATAGTCTGTGGTTTGCAAGTGTAATTTCAAATATAAAATATAATTGAAAAAGGTAATATAAATATGAAAAAGGTAATATAAACAGCTCCTTCATGGATCACTGCCTTGTCATGGCGAAGGGGCTTGCGTAGCTCAATGAATCTATGAGCTATGCCGTGCAGGGCCACCCAAGATGGACAGGTCATAGCAGAGAGCTCTGACAAAACGTGATCCACTGGAGAAGGAAATGGCAACCCACTCCAGTATCTTTGCCATGAAAACCCCATGGACAGTACCAAAAGGCAAAAAGATGAGCCTCTCAGGTCAGAAGGTTTCCAATATGCTACTGGAGAAGAGCAGAGGGCTAGTACTAGTAGCGCCAGAAAGAATGAAGCGACTGGGTCAAAGCCAAAAGGACACTCAGTTGCAGATGTATCTGGTGGTGAAAGGAAAGCCCAATGCTGCAAAGATCTATACTCCATAGGAACCTGGAATGTAAGCTCCATGAATCAAGGCAAGCTGGATGTGGTCAAACAAGAGATGACAAGACTGAACATTGACATCTTAGGAATCAGTGAACTAAAATAGACAGGAATGAGTGAATTTAATTCAGATGACCATCAGGTGTACTACTGCAGGCAAGAAACCCTCAGAAGAAATGGAGTAGCTTTCATAGTCAATAACAGAGTAGGAAAAGCAGTATTGGGATACAAGCTCCAAAATGACAGAATGATCTCAGTTCGAATACAAGGCAAACCATTCAACATCACAATAGTCCAAATCTATGCCCCAACCACTGGTGCTGAAGAGGCTGAAGTTGATCGGTTCTATGAAGGCCTACAACACCTTCTAGAATTAACACCAAAAATGATGTCCTTATCATCATGGGGGATTGGAATGCTAGAGTAGGAAGCCAAAAGATAACTGAAATAACAGGCAAGTTTGGCCTTGGAGTACAAAATGAAGCAGGGCACAGTCTGGTAGAATTTTGTCAGGAGAATACGATGGTCATAGGAGGTGACAAATAGCTTTAAGGAATTAGATCTGATAGAATGCCTGAAGAACTATGGACGGAAGTTTGCAACATTGTACAAGAGGTAGCAACTAAAACCATCCCAAAGAAAAAGAAATGCAAGAAAGCAAAATGGCTGTCTGAGGAAGCTTTACAAATAGCTGAGGAAAGAAGGGAAGTGAATGACAAGGGAGAAAGAGAAAGATACAAACAATTGAATGCAGAATTCCAGAGAATAGCTAGAAGAGATAAGAATGCCTTTTTAAATTAGCAGTGCAAAGAAATAGAAGAAAACAATAGAATAGGGAGGACCAGAGATCTCTTCAAGAAAATTGGAGATATGAAGGGAATGTTTCATGCAAAGATGGGCATGATAAAGGACCAAAATGGCAGGGACCTAACAGAGGCAGAAGAGTTTAAGAAGAGGTGGCAAGATTACACAGAAGAACTATACAAGAAAGAGCTTAACGTCCCTGATAACCACAATGGGGTGGTCACTGACCTCGAGCCAGACATCCTGGAATGTGAAGTCAAACGGGCCTTAGGAAGTCTGAGCAACAACAAAGCTAGTGGAGGCGACAGTATTCCAGCTGAGCTATTCAAAATCCTAAAAGACGATGCAGTAAAAGTGCTACACTCAATATGCCAGCAAATCTGGAAAGCTCAACAGTGGCCACAGGATTAGAAAAGGTCAGTTAACATTCCGATCCCAAAGAAGGGCAATGCCAAAGAATATTCAAACTACTGCACCATTGCACTCATTTCACATGCTAGCAAAGTTATGCTCAAACTCCTACAAGCTAGGCTCCAGCAGTATGTGGACCAAGAACTACTAGAAGTACGGGCAGGATTTCAAGGAGGCAGAGAAACTAGGGATCAAATTGCCAACATACACTGGATCATGGAGAAAGCTACGGAGTTTGAGAACATCTACTTCTGCTTCATTGTCTATGCTAAAGCCTTTGATTGTGTGGATCACAACAAATTGTGGCAAATTCTTAAAGACATGGGTGTACCAGACCATCTTATTTGTCTCTTGAGAAACCTATATGTGGGTCAAGAAGCAACAGTGAGAACTGGACACGGAAGCACTGATTGGTTCAAAATTGAGGAAGGAGTTCAGCAAGGCTGCATACTGTCACCTTGCCTATTTAACTTATATGCAGAGCACATCATGAGAAAGGCAGGGCTAGATGACTCACAAGTTGGAATTAATACTGCCGGGAGAAATATCAATAACCTCATATATGCAGATTATACCATTTTAATGGCAGAAGTGAAAAGGAACTAAAGAGCCTCTTGATGTGGGTGAAAGAGGAGAGCACAAAAGTTGGCTTGAAACTCAACATTAAGAAAACTAAGACCATGGCATCCGGTCCTCTCACTTCCTGGCAAATCGATGGGGAAGAACTGGAGTTATTGACAGATTTTATTTTCCTGGGCTCCAAGATCACCACAGATGGGGACTGCAGCCAAGAAATTAAAAGACGCTTGTTCCTGTGGAGGAAAACTATGACAAATGTAGACAGCATACTAAAAAGCAGAGACATCACCCTGCCAACAATAGTGCATATAGTCAAGGCTATGGTTTTCCCAGTTGCAATGCATGGCTGTGAAAGCTGGACCATAAGGAAGGCTGAGTGTTGAAGAATTGAGGCCTTTGGTGCTAGAGAGGACTCCTGCGAGTCCCTTGGACTGCAAGGTGATCAAACCGGTCAGTCCTAGAGGAGATCAACCCTGACTGCTCCTTATAAGGTCAGATACTGAAGATGAAACTCAAATACTTTGGCTACCTAATGAGAAGGAAGGACTCCTGGAGAAGAGCCTAATGCTGGGAACAACAGATGGCAAAAGAAGAAGGGGATGGCAGAGAATGAGGTGGCTATATGGAGTCACGGAAGCAGTTGGCATGAGCTTAAGTGGACTCCAGGGGATGGTGGAGGACAGGAGGGCCTGGAGGAATGTTGTCCATGGGGTCACAATGGGACGGACATGACTTCACGACTAACATTAAAATAACATCACTTGTGTTTAATCCTGACCATTAGCCAGGTTCATCAAAATGTTCATATAATGCGTTCAGCAAATACTGAGGTGAATTTCTTGGGGAACTTTGGTGTTATGATCCCACTGCTGTGAGTGTCTCCATGTGAAAACACATTGATATTTTTAACAATAACACACAGATTTAACCCTGAATCATATCTTCAAGTATCATTTATGTTACTGCATCTAAATATGTGATGAGCATGATCCAGTTCATTTTGAATACAGTGTCGGTGGCATCGTGGAGGGTTACCATAGTATCAAAATAGTATCTATTTCCTCAATACCCACATCTAGCCAACAGAGCACATGTAACTTGCACTGAAGAAAATGGGGAAAGATGAATGAGTGGATGGGAAACAGGCACAAACCCACCTTTCCTCCCGATGCCTCCAGTGCTACCTGCACAAGAACATGCATGAAAAGGGAAATGGGGTCTTGCTTAATCTTACTCAAGAATCTTACTACCAGAATCTTACTCAAACAATCACTGTGCCCTCTAGTTGTACAACTTTTTTTTTACTCTATAGATGATTGCATTTGACTCCTAGACTCAAGATAACTTTCAGGATAAGCCACACAGACTCCATTATGACTCCCTGCATTTCCTTACAACTAGTAATTTGCCATCAGTTTCCTGCTTATTTTTGGTTACCACAGCTTACTTTATGATTTCCAAAGCACTGTCCTATGATGATGGCTCATGAGCTGACTCTTTTTGAACAAGCATCAATTGGAAGAAAAAGAAATTAAGTCCAGATACCTAAGAGACTCTTGGCATGGGTGCCTAGATGGAGAACTGATTTTATTTAATTGACATAGAAATTATAGGTAACTTACCATCTAATCCTCCTCTTTTAAACAACACTCAATATAGGTGCTCCAAGGTAATATTAGACATTCGATGGTCACAATCTACTATACAGATAGGATGGGATATTAATACTGTATCAGTGCACACTGAGATTGAAGTACTTAATTAAATGAACAGAGGAACATTTTTGCTCAGCCAGATCCAAAGTCAATTAAGTTTTGCCATGGTCCGAGAAGTGGATCTTATACCATAGACTTACTGATGAAACAATACTCTTGGAAGTCTAAACATTTAAACCCATGTTGGAATCTGAGAATTCAGATCAGTCCACTGTACCTTACTATCCTTAGAAAGCAGGACATATTGGACAAAACAAGTTGCAATCTTTAGCTGGTGTTGAATTATTCACATGGTTTTTCATGGCAATGTGAACCTCGCCCCACACACCTGCACTTTCTATTTCATTTATTAGTCAGACAGGACACATTTCATTTCTGCTTTGCTGCTTATGAGCTCATGTATTGCCAATGACCTTCTGATCCACCATGAAGACGTTATGCTGGGGGCCTGTTGCCAACTCATTTTAACACCTGAGGAGTTCACTCTAGTCTCTACAAACATCCAATGCATCTTTGTGTTGGAGAGTCTTCCATGAGCATTAGGAGAAACAGCATGAGCACTACATGAAGTCTTACTGGGCACATATTGTATGAAGACTAGTACTGGAATAACTTCCATACTGTAAACATAAACATACCTATTACCTAGTGTTTGAAGCTGCCTAGATTTATTAGAGGTTATGTTGAAAAATAAGCCCACAAGATGTCTAAGGAGATATGAGTATTAATTTCAGTTCAGTTTTGACCAGAAATTTCCCATTTTGCACTTTTTAGAAACAAAGCCAAAGCTCAGTTTGCATTCTGGAATTCTGCAATTTGCAGTCAAAGTTCATACATTTCTGAAACTGTAATGCTTTTAGCGATACCAAAAATGTGTTCAAAAATACATACATTGGAAAACAGATGAGAAAAAATGTTTACTTTTGCAAAAGAGACACAAACATGCTTTAGTAAATGGGAAGCAATGCAAATATTTCAAAATATACACACAATTGATACATATATTTGGAAAAAGTACACAATCTGAATAAATGCTAATGAATTGCATTTAGCTATAAACCTTTTATTGGTTTTAAACTACCATGTTGGCCCATTTTTGTATGAACAGACAAGCTAGAATTAAAATGACATTAATAAATAATTATCTGTACTTCACACTTCCTTGGCATTTGTTATATTCAGCACAGTCTGTTCAGTGAAAGCTGAAATGAGGTGCAATATTTTTTTATCTGTATTTTGCCCATGCGCCCACTCATGCCTTAAAGGTTTGAGAATAGACTGGAAAATATAGCCACTTGCAGTATTACACACACACACACACACACACACACACACACAGAATGCCGTTTCAGCATCTTCTTTGCATATTGATTCTCTGCCTCTTGCCATTTTTTTGTATGCTCGGTTCTACTGCATGCAAAGTTTTATGGAGCAGTCTGACAGCAGAGCTCTGTGTTTCACTGAATGTTTTCTTGGTACATATGGTCTGACACGGATGAGCAGCCACGGTGAGATTTTGGAGTCTATTAAACTAACTCATTAAAAACATCAATCTGTTTCTGTAATAACACTGGGAGCCATCAGTCACTGAATGAAAGAACAGAACGACACCTGAGGAGACAACACACTTTTGGTAATTTTCATGACATGTCAGGGACAAAGCATTCAACACACATGCACACTTTTTAAAAGACTTCCACACTATTGCAGGAAGGGGTTTTTTTTTTAATGTGTTAATGCCATTAGGAATGTAAGAGGTATCTGCAGTTCAGATTTCTATAAATTCAGTCTGTGAATTCTGCAGCAGATTGGATTTTCCTAGTTCAAGTGGATTCTGCAGATTTTGTGTTGTGTTTTGTTGTTGTTGTTGTTGTTGTTGTCATTGTTTATTTTCTGGAAATTCAGTTTCCCTATAGGGCATAGAAGTATGCATTTTGGATGGATTTTTGTATCTTGAAGGAACTTGTGCATTTTTAGATGTTCAAGTTTGCACAAAAGAAAATTTGAACAAGTGCATACAAAGACAAGTTCAGGAATTGAAAAAAAAAAAAACCTGATTCTGTCAGTAGGAAGACAAGAGAACAAAACACCCAACAATCTGCAAAACACAGTAAAGATTTAACAAAATCCATACATTGCTAAGTGCCACAGTCGTTTACATTTGTAATCATTTTCTTGATTTGTATTTGGTTATAAATCTTTATATGGTTTAATAACTGATGACAAGTTTTACTTCCATTTAAGAGGGAAATTATATCTTATGAATTATGACTGATAATGAATAAATCATTACATGTTGGCCTGCTGTGTGTATGTGTTTGTGTGTCTTGGGGTGTGTGCATATAATACTGTAAAGCAAATTGTTAAAGAATTAAGGTGCACTCTAGGTTTTAAAGGGGTTTATTTTAGGAATATTTGTTGTATGTGAGTTTCCACTGTGCAAGAGTCCATTGAATTGCTCCACTTTTTTTTCTTTCTTGCCAGAAAAAGGCATTAAAACTATAAAAAGAGCTGTGTTGGGTCAAGCCAAAGGGTCATATAGTCCAGTCTCGTGTTTCTTACAGAAACTACTCAGATGTCCCTGGGAACCCCTCAAGCAGATTACAATGGAAATAGCCCACTGCAATTGTTATTTCCTCAATATAGTCTTGAAACTAAGATACCTACAGAACCATGAAGACTAATTGCCATTGATTGGTTTATACCCCATGAATTTGTCTAGTCCTCTAGTTTCTTTCCTAGTTAGTCACTGCCAGCACACATGTAAACATTAGCGTTTGTATGTCCCAACATGCATCACTGTACAGTTAGTTAAACTGAACCACATTTGCCCATTTGCCAGATTTATAGAGCTCTTCACAATCTGCTTAGGTAATTTGGTGTCATCCACAAACTTGGCTGTCTCACTGCTCCAGGTAATTTATGGACAACTTAAAAAGCAGGATTCCCTATACAGTTCCAGTTCTGCTATCTCTCCATTGAGTGACTATTTTCCTCATTTCTGCTTCCTATTCTTTAATCAGGTATGATTTATGAGAAGTCTTGTCCTCTTATTCCTTGAGTGCGACTTCCACAGCAAGAGATTATACTGAAGGACTTTGTCCAAAGTTTGTGAAAGTCCAAGTACATAGGGGCTACCAGATCACCTTTACCTACATGCTTGTGGACACTTTCAGAAAACTCTTATTTTGTGAGCACATCTTTCTCCTTTTCAGCAGATCAAGGTGAAAAGGCTTATAACTGTAGCCTTCTATTGAGTTAGGCTAACCAATCAGGACTAGCTTTGCAATTGTTGTTGTTATTGTTATTGTTAGTCGCAAAGTCATGTCCGACCCATTGCGACCCCATGGACAACATTCCTCCAGTTCCTCCAGGCCTTTCTGTCCTCCACTTAAGCTTACACCGACTGCTTCAGTGACTCCATCTAGCTACCTCCTTCTCTGCTGTCCCCTTCTTCTTTTGCCGTCAAAGTTTGTCTGTAATCCCTAGAAGTTCATCTCACATATACTGCTTAAATTTGTTTCCATCTTTCAGATTGTTTCTCTGAAAAAGTCATTTCAAGCATAAGTATTTGCCTTATATTTCTATAATAAAGGGAAATGTAGAATCCATTTAGCTTCTTTGCAGTTTCCTAATTCCCCTTTATCTGTGATGGCTCAACTTCCTTTCTCACCCGTTTATTTATTATTTATTTATTTAAAACATGTGCGTGCCGCCCCCATTGCAACAAAGCCTCGGGGCGGCTCACAACAGTACAAACACAAAAATAATTTAAAACTATTTAAAACTGGCCCATCTCAAATAACCAAGTTAAAATACAATAAATACAATTTATAATTAACAATTAAAATAACTTTTAAATAAAAAGGTCTTCGCCTGGCGCCGAAAAGCAAATAATGACGGCGCCAGGCAGACCTCTCTGAGGAGCGCATTCCATAGGTGGGGCGCCACCGCAGAGAAAGCCCTCCTCCAGGTACTCACCCTCCTTATCTCTCTCACGGAGGGTTCCCGGAGAAGGGCATCTGCTAAGAGATCTGTTTCCTCCTTCTGATGTATTGTTGGCCTTAACCATAAGGATAGTTGTTAGTGCATCATTTGGGGCTTTGCACTGTTCACATTCTTTTAAATTTTAGCTTATTGTCAACTTATGTTTGTTTTTCCAATGACTGTAGCCTCAGGGTATTCTTGGACACTATTGACTCCTGTATCCACCCTCAGTTGCAAATTGAACTTTAACAGAGCTCTCCATGGTGCTGAACCCTATCCCCCAAATAGTTTCACAACAATGGATAGTTCCTTAAAAGTTCAGATTACACCCAAATTGATGCCCTTTTTGGGAGGCTTGTCTTGAAAATTGGATGTGCCACTTTCTTAATATTAGGATTTTCTTGGTTGTAATTTTGTGTGATTGCAAATGGTTTCAGTTATTTTGCAATGAGTTTGCACCTTGTGGAACTAAATATGGATCCAAATACAAACTGCAATTAAAGTTCATGTTTTCCTGAGCTGCTGTGATTCAGAGAAATGACGCAATTACTTTTGAAAAGGAAACACAAGCATGCTTTAATCGATGGGAGAAAAATACATAGATTTCAACAATATAGAAAATTTTTGTGTATTTGGAAAAATGCATGGGAAATAAGTACAGATGTTCAGGCAAAAGGAAAACTAAACTCATGGGTCAGAACAAGTTTCAATATGGAATATGGAAAACTTTGATGAGCTTAGTCTGCTGATTTGCACAGCTCACCTCCTTTGCATGCAGAAGGTCCCTGGTTCATTTCCTGGCAAATCCAGTTGAACAGATCTAGTTGGTGATGTTGCCAAAGACAACTGCCTGACTCTGGAGAGCCACTGTTAGTCACAGTAGACAAAACTGGTCCATTAGTGTTGCTTATAGCAGCCAGTAACAGGAGCAATCTGGGCAGTTTACAATGGTAGATAAGATACCATTAAAATACAATATAAAATGCAAACTAATAACAAAAACATGAAAAATGCAATACAAAATTTAAAAGCCAAATTTTAAACCAAATTTTAAAAGCTACAATTGCTTATTTGTCTGATGAATATATGCCTGGTGCAAGACAGCTTCCTCTGTTCCTTTTTTTCAGTCTTAGGTCTTATCCTCAGCCATAAAATAAAATTGATGCATGTTACTGTGAGCATAGGCAACATAACTCTTGTACTGGGATACTGGCCTACTGATAAAACTTGAAGCAGTACATACCAATGCCAACAAAATAAAAACAGAATAGCCACTGTTTTCTGGTAATTAGAACTGGAGAGATATGGAGGACCAAGTCTCAAAAACTGTAAAAATCTAGTTGAATTGCTGCATTGTTTCCATGCAAAACCAGTCCTTATCACTTTAACTGCAGAATGTCTTATGCATCACTATTGATTTTTACAGATCCTATTTGGGACATTTATTCACCCATCCATCTATATGATTTTCACTTCTGGCATGGAAAATTGCAGCTATTCACAACACCCTTATTGTCTATGAGTTGTGTCTTAGAAGTGGTCACACAAATAAATCATTGTCACAAAAACTTATGTTTTCAGCTTTATAAAAACAGTTTATTATCAGCAATGCAGATTTTTTTCAGTCAGTTGTAACCTAGTTCCACCAATCTTTCTTGGTCCAATAAAATACACCATTTTAACCGCTTAGGATCTTCTATCACAAAAGCAAGAAAAAGGTTTCTCTTCATTCCAAGGGCACCTTTTATCATTTCTGTTAGTGTTGGCAGGTTTATCAAAAGAAGAATTGTCTGCCACTCCCTGGGTAATGGGAGCTTAATACAATAAGATGAGGAAAAGTACAGAAAGTTCTCAAAGTGGAATTGCTGAGTGTTTGTGCAGTAGGATGGCAGAAATCATTTTGTCTGAAAGGATCCAATTTCAAGAAGCAGCATGACCATCTTAAAAGTACCATTGTATAAACATTTTATGACACGGCTTCCTTTCAACTCTGTGCTTCTGCTTTTTCTGTTTGTCAAGACTCATGCAGGAAAACTTGTAGTCATCTCAGCAGCACTGGAATTTTTTCCACTCATATCTGGTATAATTCCTACTGCAAAAATACAGGCATTCAAGGCTGGCCCTTGCATTTGGCCTTTGAAAGTATCTGTAAACTCACAAACAACAATATGCTACTTTAAAAATGTTTTGGTTGTTGGAAAAGTCACTGTGATATTTCTTGATGAGGGATATATATGAAAACAACCTGTATTTTCCCCAGTTGCTATTGATATAACATTGAAAATATTTATGTATAGCATGGGGTCAACAAAAGTTGACCAGTCTATTGCCAAGGAGTGAGCTATTGTCTTCCTATTCTGCAATTTCTCTAAATCATAACAGAAGGTCAGGCTCTCCTCTCTAACTCTAAGCTTGAAGTTGGAGGTAGACAGAGGGGGAAAAAATCTCTACATCCCTATAGGTTCACAGCTAGAAAGAGTTTATGACTTGGTCTTTTCTCTGTGCTAAATAGACCCACCAGTCCTGAAGGCATGCAGCATCCACTGGGTACAGAGCAAGGCTGCACTTCTCACCCTTCCTCCCCAGTTCAGAACTGGAAGAAAGAGTGCACAACTGGTGCCAGTGACACCTGCTGGGTGCAAAGTCATATTCATGTCTCAGGCTATCCTACATCCAAGTTGGAAGAGTTAGAGGCCTGTCAGCTTGTTTTGCATCTACACTCAACAGACTCTCCAAGCTAGGAATGTCTGTTGGACAACCCAAGTGCCTGTATCTCTCATCTCCTGCTTGGATCTGAATAAAAGGCCTTTGGAGCTTGCAAGGGGCCATTTCCTCTAGTCTTGGGTCCTGAGGAAGCTTGAGGAAAAGCTAAATCGTGGTGAGCTCATATTGCTCATCAGAGCCTGGCTCATCTCTCTTAATAGTAAGGTTGCTAATTAGGAAAATCGCAGGAAATATCTATAGTTACACTAGGACTGCAGGGGTCACAAACCTGTGACCTCCTACTGTTTTGGTCTACTTCTCCCACCATCCCTTACCATTGGCTGTGCTGGTTGGGCCTGCTAGGAGTTGTAGAACAAACAATCTGAGGGACCACAATTTACCCATTTTATATGCTGGATTAATAAAATAGAGGAAACAATTGGATCATATACAAGGTAATAAATAAAAAAATGTTGCTGTTAAATTTTCAGTAAGATACAGGCATGACATGAGGACCATCAGTTTATATAGCTGCTCTTGCTTTTAAGACAAAGCAGAGTACAAGCTGAAATAAATATGCATATGGTAGGCATGTCATGAGTGGAGTCAGCTGGAGCCAGGGGTCAGACTGGGTGGCCCAGGAGACCCTTTCTGACTTGTTTTGTTTCTAAGTTTCTGTGTTTCTCAATATTCTTTTCTCAGTTTTTACCAAAATATTAAATTAAAAAACTTACATGTCTGCAATAAATGAATGTTTTTAATCAGCTGCATGTTCTATAAAATTACATTATACTTTCCTTTAGGAAGAAAAACACTGTCTTAACCAAATATATTGTATCCCTTTCTTTTAGAACCAAAGAAAATGGCTTTGACAGAGAGCCTTTGCACTCAGAGCATCCAAGCAAGCGGCCGTGCACTATTAGCCCAGGCCAGCGGTACAGTCCAAATAATGGCTTGTCTTACCAGCCCAATGGTCTGCCTCACCCCACTCCGCCTCCACCTCAACATTACCGTTTGGATGATATGGCCATTGCCCACCACTACAGGGACTCATATAGACACCCCAACCACAGGGACCTCAGGGACAGAAACAGACCTATGGGTAAGCAAACTCTTACAAGCACTTAATCTTGGTTTTGCTTTATAGAAATGCTGAGTTATTCCTTTACTAGAGGAATGTCCTGGAATTAATAGAATCCCTGCTTTGATCCCAGTACAATATCAAAAAGCTTAGAAGAAGGGAAAATCCTATCTATATGTTTCTTATCTCTGTATAACACACTCAATTCAGAAATTGATTGTGCTCAAGTTTTGACATGTTCTAGGTTTCCCTCTTGTTTCTAGGATGAACAGAAATGCTAAATGTTTCCAATTGTGGAATCCTTTTAAGAAAACCATAGAGAAACGGTTTTAACAAAACCATAGAAATGTTTATTTTACACCCGTGTTTTAGCAAGTGGAGTTCCTATGGATAGGATCAAACATCAGTGTACCTTTTTACATGACCTATTGAAATAAAAAGTTGAATAAAAGTTTGACTATATTTTCTAGCATTTTCTGTGTAATTCAACAGAAATTTGCTGTGAAGGCTTTCTTAGGAGATTGTGCACTCACCAACATGATGAACTATTGAAAATTTAGGTGTCATGTCTATTTGTTCCCAAGCAGTGCCTTTGTTTTGGTTACAGATTATGGGGCATCTTGTGTTTCTTTTCATGGACTCCCTACTTCTCTGGAACTGGAGATTTCCAAAACATTTTATTTCAGGCCCCAAGGTCTTTCTCCTTCTCTTGTTTTTTTATTTGCTTGATTCCTGGTGCATCCTGTTAATGTACTGGATAAATGTTGACTTGCATAACCAGGTAATGCTGTGAATGCTTATAATTTATGGACGTATACAAAAGATTAAATTGTTGCTAGATGACCTTGCATGCTATTAATATTTCATTTTATTTTGCTCTCTTTTGGCAGGGTTGCATGGCACACGTCAAGAAGAAATGATTGATCATAGGCTAACAGACAGAGAATGGGCAGAAGAATGGAAACACCTTGACCATGTAAGGAAATTAACCTACATATTTGGATCTAAATATAAGTTTCTTAGGTATATATGGGCAGCCAAAGACTGCAAGGTTAGAATCTGGGTTTGTCACATGGTGAATTCATATGGCTAAAGACTGTAAGCAAGACAGTGCCAGTTAAAATTTCTTTGCAGTTTTGAACTTCCTGAATTGACTTAGACAAACTGCTATCACTCAGCCTTAGACTTCCCATTTCTGTCATGCATGTAAAAACATTAACTAGAAAATTGCCTATTCAGTGAAGGCCTGTGTGAACACTAAGATCATCAAAGGAGATCTTGCTGGTTGTACTGCAACCTGCAGATTGCCATCTGGCAGCAGCTAAGAAGTAGACCTTCTTTTGCCTTATGGAATGTCTCCCCTGTGGTATTCAGGAAGTACCAACTGTGATGTATTTTAAGTACCTTTTCAAAGACTTGTATAGGTGCCCATTACACACAGTAAGTCTTCCCTGAATTATTGTGTTGCCTAGTTAGTTTATGAATTATTTTTTTTTAGCTTTGGTTTTTTTAAAAATAAACATATTATTTAATGAGTTCTTAAGTTTGTTAATTTAAGTAAGATGGATGGATGATAGACATGCCCCCACTTCACATAGTTTTTGAGATAGGATATATGATAGGATATCTTGAATTGTAGTGTGTAAATTTTGATGGTGGTAGTAGTGGTTGTATCACATTTTATAAGCAATATAAAAATGTAGGATTTATGACCTGCCTTGAAATTGCACAATGAATGCCAGTTTTGCGAGAAGCCATTGCCTTCAATAGTCATAATTTATTTGAACTAAATAAAGATAAAAAGTTACAATAAAGAGAAATCATAATCATAAACTAGTGAGACCCAGTATGGTATACTGGTTAGTATGTAGTCCCAAGTTCAAATCTCCACTCAGTCATGAAATAATCATTGTGGACTAGCTGTGATCATTCAGCCATGGCAGTGTCACAGGTCTGTCCTGAGGGTAAAGTGTACAGTGCTGGCAAGAGGGGATGGGATAAAGAACTAATTGTGGTGCCCTGAGCTTGTTGGAAGATAGGCAGGAGATAAATCTAATAAAACAATATCATATTATCATACACTTTCCATTTATAATCTCTAGCTCTTAAACTGCATCATGGACATGGTGGAAAAAACAAGGCGATCTCTCACTGTGCTACGGCGATGTCAAGAAGCTGACCGGGAGGAACTTAATTACTGGATACGGCGGTACAGTGATGCGGAGGATTTAAAAAAAGGCAGTGGTAGCAATCATTCCAGGCAGCAGAGTCCAGTGAATCCAGATCCCATTCCTTTAGGTACTGTATATACTTTAAAATTGGAAACATACAAAACATTTTTGGATCTTTCTTACAATGCTGTACTCCTTAGCACTTGCTCCTCTGTTTTCTTCTTCCTGCTGCAGATTTCTCAATTAAGACATGGGTGTACTATCTTATATGAAATCACTAATGAACAGGGGGAAAATGGATTGTAATAAAACTACAGCTTCATATATTCACTTGAATTAGGCATTGTAGGTCAGAGTCCTATGCAAGTTTAGTTAGAAAAAATGTCCTACAGCTCCCAGCGTTTCCCAGTCAGCTGGGGAAGTACCGGGAAACTGGCCTGGAAACACTTTCTGATCTCCTACCAATCACTCAGAGACCTATGAGCAAACCCACTTTACCTTCCACCCACCCTAATGCTCACTACTTTGAAACTCATTGAAAGAAAGGTGGTTTAGAGCTCTTGTAAGGAAATAATACATAGGTTAATGCCATGGTCTGATCTGTTTACTAGTATAAAGAAGAAACAATGCCAAGAAACATTGTGGACTGGTAGCCAAAATAGCCTCTTTGGAAGCAACTCAGTTTCACTTAGATGCCTCTCTTTCAACAGCGAAATATTACCAGACATGCACTATTCATTTTTGGTTTCTGTTTAAATTCCAGTATCATATACAAGGCATGGTTATCCTGAGATAGTAAGTGCCAGAGCTTGTTTAATTTTGTCCCAAGAATAGTGTTAATATTTGTTCTAGGTTTTCTTATCAATGGTAGAGTTTAAACAAAGAGAAATAACTCTTAAGTCAAGATACATATGGGAACAGGCAATTTCTGAGTAACCACAAGGGTAAACGATACAATGTTTCAGTAGGTACAGATCCAGTGTACAGAGGAACTGATGGATCAGGACCATGGTATGTAAAAACAAAACAAAAAGAAGCCCTCCAAAATTTTAATTAAGGGCATCACCAAGTATCAATATTGCTTTTTTCCTCTGTGTGTTGCAAATGTCACAGAGCTCCCTTTGTCATTTTAATGAGCTAATCCACCCTGTAAAAATTAACAGCTTGTCATCTCCAGTAGCTTTGGTGGAAGAGGGGAGGGCCATCTGTTATGCCTTTGTGTTTTCCCCCTCCCCTTTATGATTTATATTGATATGCATTTTGTAGTTCTGAAGAAGGAAAAATATTGCCTGGACAATTCTGTGCATGTTTTGCACTGGGAGAGAGTCTATAATATGTGGAATGGATGCCACTGGATTTTCCTTACTTAAAATTACTGGTTCTGGGAAGATAACTGATTCTCATGTGTTATTCTGTTCTCTGGATTATGTTCTTTCTATTAAATAAAACCTTCTCTGAGATCTGGAACTGCAACAGATGCATTCAGAAAATAACATGTTCATTTCCAGTCACATTCCGTTGAAGGTAATTCAGGAATGAAGGTTGAGGCATTCCTTTCTGAGTCCTGGAGAACCACCATTTTTCGTGTGCATTGCACCTAGACAATACTGGGTTTGAATATACATTTGAAACCTTTCCCAACCCCCCAAAGCAATTTGCAACTTCAGTTATTGAATAATTTTAAATATCGTTCACATAACTGTTCTAGAATTAACTGGCAAATTTGATATAGATTTGACATTTCTGTACTTATATTTTCATATATTTTTGGCTAAGCTATGTTAGAAAGTAACACTTGGTTTAATCTATTGTTGTGAAAAATAAAATAAGCCCTTAAATATTTGCATTGAAGGTAGAAGAGAGAAATTACTTCAGTCCTAAATAATCTACATATATAAAAATATCACTCAGAGATACTTCACATTTACAACCCAGTTGATGGAAACTGATGGGCGATGTTGTGAATAATCATGTAAATAATCTATCAATTTATTCAGGTGCTTTTGGAGGAGTGTTTAACAGTGTGTATTACTCTTAGTATTTGATTTGATTTTCAGGTGGTTAGTAGACACAATAATTACCAATGACTATTTCTTAGGACACCAAGAACACAGGAATTTGGCTTGTATAAAAAATCAAGCCAAAGTCAAGCACACTAGTATTGTCTTCACTTACTGAGTTTGGACAACATGTTGTGGCTTGTTACAGGTTTTTAACATAGATCAGAATATGCCAGACTAGTTTAACTCCACGTAACCCATGCTTGAGGGATTCATATGACATGCCTATTCAAAATGGCACCAGGGACATGAACTGAAGCCCCATCATGGGTAAATATTCCAGGTGGGTCTTTTCCATTTCTGCCTCATCATTCCAGCAAATCTGGGATAAAATCTGGAACATTCTGCCACTGACCTGTTGCTCTGTCTATTTTTATTTTTCTATGTATTGTATGATTGCCTTGGAAACTCACTAATGGATTATTGATTGATCTGAAGATGTACAAAGATTGTGTTAATCAGAGAGAGTTATAGTTTTGGGAATTACAGTAAAGTGCTAACCCCACCCAGATGGGCATGGAGCTATGATTACAACAGATAACACCGTTCACTTTAATTTAGGAAGCAGATTGGTTTGCAGAAAGAGTGCTCAAAGGAAGTACTATTTTCCACTGAAAGGAATTTGACACCTTTTCTAGGCAAGAAAGTTCTTTGTTTTCCCTGAGTCTTCCAGATCTGTAAACAAAGCTAGCCTGGCACTTCTAGGCCTAATTCCAGTGAAAAGTATACAAGCATGGTCCAGGAACAAAACTCATATTTAACAAGTTGATTCACTGCTATACCAACTCTGCCCAGTCTGAGGTCAACCAACCAACTAAAGTAGTAGAAATTCCGTCTAATAAAGGAAACCAACCAACATGGCCATTTTAGTAGATGGTGGCCAACTATTGATAATGTCCAATGTCCAAGAGTTGGCAGCAAAATAGAAGAATGTGAGATTGGTGCAGTGTAGCTCTTAAGTTAACATTTTTCATACTTTCATGTGTCTTGCTACAGTTTGCTGTTCCTGCTGTTTGGTTTATGAGGTCAGTTTTAAGATGGCTACAGGATTTTGATAAGTATATAAACCTACCACCTTCTAGCCATCTTTCCTACTTTCTTTACTAAGAGTTTTGCCTCTACTTCCATCGCAGCCCAATTTAATCATTTATATATGATGATTAAGCAAGGGTGGACCAAGGTTGGTTTCCTCAGTTTTGTGTTTCTTCCAAGCAATACAGCTTCAAGGAGATGGGTGAGAATACTGTGATTGGACTATGGGTACATGTGTGCTTTTTATCTGTTTCACCTGTCAAAAATGCCTTTTCTCTTTCCCTCCTTGTCTCTTATTTCTGCTCAGTCAGATTCCCCAGTGATCTGTAGAATTCCAGAAATGTTTCTTCTATTTGCTGAACTTCACAATCAGGCTGACTGGCCCTCACAGATTAATGAACTGTTCCAGATCTTGAGGCTGATCAATTTTCTGCAATGTCCACATTAAATCTGTTTGATATCACTTTGACAATAGGCCAAGTATTTGAAGAGATAAATATTTTCCTATTAATAAAATAAGTTTCCTAGTTGCAATATGATTAGAAGTGCTCTATTCTTTACCTACAGTGACAAACATTCAATCTTTATAGTCATTTGTAATGACCTTGTGAACTGGCATATTTCCTTAATTTCTCCAGGATATGCACTCTAGACATGCAATAGGGAATGCAAAACTTCACTACAGTTCTGTGCACCTTTTATTGTACTGTCCTCCTCCTCCTCCTCCTCCTCCTCTTCTTTACTCCAGCTCTCCACATAGTTATGCATTGATTTCTTCAAATAATAAGTTTAGTGATTCAGTTAGAAATAACTCACTGAGACACTTCCATTCTCTCAAGCTGGCTGCTGCCAAAGTAGTATATCTTGTGGTGCTGCAAAACTTCCTCTGTGCCTTTCTTTAGTATCTTACATGTTGAAAGAGGGTTGGTCATATTTGACTTTCAAATGCAACCTCTTTCACACTCAAGCAATGCTATGATCCAGCAAAAGTTAATCCTGACAAAGGCTAATTGAAACCCGTCATAACTTGTTTAAATCATCCCTAAGTACAGTTCTTTGGTGCTGGATCCAGCACTTTCATTCGTAAGGACCTTCAGATCATGAAGTGAGCTGTTGGCTGTTTTAGCCCACCTCTAAACTGTTCTCAACTGGCTTTAATCAACCAATACTTCAAACCCATAACTCTTTGTCTTCGAAGAATGATTAGTATTGCACATTGTCTAACTTTGACTCAGTTCCTGCTCTAGAATTGTGGAGACATTTGTCTCAAAAAGTACAAAACCACCCAGACTAGTTTCACCATATCCATTTTCATAATTATTTCAGAAAAACACTTAGGAATATGTTTTGTATTATTTTCATCATTCTTTATACCATACTTCCCTTTCCAGTTAAAAAAAAAAAAAAAGTCTATGGAAGTCTTTCATAAGATCTTGATTTAATTCTTCTAGCAGAGTCTTGGCTTCATTATCTATGTGAACTGTGGTTGGAATATGAGCTTGATTGATCTTTGTACTTGGAAATTGCACCAATTAGCTGGCAATCCAGTCAGTGATGTCAGTGAATTCCATTTACTTTTTGCTCTTGTGTAACTAAACAAGCCAATGAAGCATCTTTCATTCCATTTTTTTAATCAACATTCCAATCATATCAAAATAATTTGGTGAAAATCATGATTTTATTGTATAGCTTCTGCCCAGTGGAATTTGACAGAAAGTATTATTAATTATTATTCTTGTTATTAGTATTAATTACCCTTCTGTACCACCTTTGGCTGAAGCTCTCTGGGCAGTTTACTACAAAGTATAAACACAATAAAATGCAACAGATAAAAACATTAGCAAGAGTTAAAATGAATTTAACCCTAAACCTAACCATAACAACATTTTAAAAATAATAAAAATAACTATATACTAAGTGTAATAGCCAGCAAAGCAAATGTATGGCTGCAGAATCCCAATAACCCCAAGACTGCTGCCATTCCAGAATGGTATTACCCATTACCCAAAAGTAGAAATCTCATTCAATATCGCCATAACAATTTTAAAATGTAATTATGAATTTTGTATTTCATCATAATAATGAGTAGTTAAAGTGTCAGTGTTTTGCTCTGAACTATGATGCCATTTCATTCAGCTGTCTAGGGTCAGCATCACTTCCTCGCATCCATCAGACGTGCCCAGGTCCAACCCTGAGACCTGCTCTGGGTTTCTTCTTTAAAAACATTTGTCCAGCTCAGCACCCCAAGCAGTGTCAAGCAGCTGGACATTACGAACATTGAATCCTGCCACAATTCTCCCAGTGGAGCGTTTTTCAAAGCACTATGTATTACTTGTATGGCTGCTAGACCTAGCTACCAATTGTCACTAAGAGTTGCCTACTGCTGTGTGCCACTAACAAAGGACACCTGGAGGCAACACCCTGCCATGGTCAAATATTTACAGACAACCTCAGTGAAAGCTGTTGTTTCATCTTCCTTCCCTAACTGAACAGCCTACCTACTGAACTGAACAGCCTTCCCATAACCTACTGAAATAAATGACTGCTTTGTCATTGATTTCAGTCCAGTGTCTAGATCTAGCTTTCAGTGTTTAATAAAATTGCATGGAGGACTCTTCTCTGCCTGCCACATGTGAAGTTTACTGTGGACTTTATTGTAAAACTGCCAGAAACAACATACATGATTTATCTCCCTACTTTACATCATCTGCAATATGCATTCAGCTATGAATCACCTTTTCTTGTGTACTTAACAAAAAATATTGAAGTCCTCTGTTTGTTTTTTTGCTACTGTTGTCATCAGCTGATGGGGCATTCCACAGTAAAGAATGCTAACTAAACATAATTAATATTTAACATTATTAAAATGAAAGTAGGTAAATGAAAGTGACATCCACAGTATGCAGTTATGTTGCCCACCTAGCCCATTCCCTCACATTATTTTGATCAATTTAGGCTTATATGCCCTGGTCCTTCGATTTGCAGTGGCAGCAAGTAAGGCGTGTGGGAGATTCTAGTTAGTGCACTGACCTTCCTAGAATATTTAAGAATGCAAATATTTATGAACAGAGCTGCTAGAGACTTAATGTTCTGCTATCAAACACTTTTCATTTATTCATATGCCTGAACAATTGCTACTACCATTTTCCTCCAAAAGACAAAATTGAAACAAAGGAGCAGACCTTTCAGGTCTTTGATTTTGTTGAGGAATTAGTGAACTGTGAAGATGAAATTTTTACATTTGATGGCAGGTCTTTGACCAAGTCTACATCATCACGTGATAAAACTTCCTGGAGCCTTCCAATTCAGAGTGCAAGTGTGCAAATTCCATGTCTGAGTGCATCACCGCCCCAGTAAATATACCATCTCTCGGGTTCTGTGTGCTGGGAGTCTTGTTATATAGGGACAACAGTCCAAACAAATATACTCCAAAACCTGATCTCCTGCATAACAAGTTGTCTTAAACCATCACTTCAGCAAAATCTAAAGAAGGAGAAAAATTATAGCATTTCCTATCTTATTTTCATGTCATGCTGTAGAAGAATGTTGCTCAGCCAGCAGTATGACAGCCACTTGTCTCTTTCAACAGCTGATATGCTGTTGTATCCAGTGATGGCTTTGTGTTCATAGAGCGTGTAGAAGTGTAGACAATGAGAAAGCCTGCCATGGATCAATAACTGGTTAAAGACAGATAGGCAACACTAGAAATGGCAAACACTCTCAATGGAGGAATGAAAGTGGGGATTCCATGGAGCTCTATTGAAACCAGTGCTTTTTTTTAAACTTGTTTTTAAACGATCTTGAAGTAGGAGTGCGTATTAAGGAGGCCAAGTCAGTTGATAATGCCAAAATATATAGTGTGGTCAAAATGGGGAAATGGGCATCAAAAATCCAAATCTATTTCAGAATAAGCTGTTGATTCACAATGAGGCAAAAGGGGAAAAATTCCCAACTTCATATATGCCTCCCTTGTATGATTTTCTTGTGGGACCACATTTAAAATACTGTATACAGTTCTGGTTAATAAGAGAAGACATGACAGAGGTGTACAAAATATGTATGCTGAGAAGAAAATGTATAGGGAGACACTTTTTTCCTGCTTCCATGATAACACTGTAACTCCAGCAGCCTGGAAATTCAGGGCATATTGAGCATGTTTTCTGCACACAGCACATAATTAAACTATTGTAGAACTGTTGTAGAATTTGTTACCACAAAATATAATGGTGTCATCAAGCTGATGGCTTGATAGGATTTAGAGAGGATAAGACTACCAGTGGCTACATGTCCTGTCAGAATCGGTGTGCCTGTGCCCATGAGCTGCCAAGGACAAGATCAGGAAGTTGCTATTGCAGTCATGTCCTACCTGTGGCTTTCCCATAGTCAGCTGGTTGGCTATAATATGAAGAAATGTCTGGGCTGGATGACCACTTGGTCCAATCCAGGATGGCTCTTATGTTCTTTAAGCAATTCCTGTTGCACAAGGTTGGACACCATAAATTTGCGAAACCAGTTTAGCTACTGCGTCCCTCTCCACCATATGCAGAACTGTTCCAGAGTGTCCCCCAACCTTGAAAAGCAGGCATTCTGAAGAATCTGGGCAGTTATCAACACAGGGGCTGCATTATGGGGCTTTCAGCAAATATCCACTCCACCATACCTAGGTGGAAATACTTTCCACCAGTACAGAATAATTCAAGGCAATTCATGAATTTTGATTCATGAATTCATGCCACTATCCAGTATGCAAGGCTGCCAGTGCATCAAGGACTATTCCACTGTTAATACACCAAGAATCATGACCCTCACGTGTGGTTTATGCTCACAAATTCTTGTTCTGTACACTCATAATAGAATCCAGTTTCTGACTCTGAAAGGAAAAGATTGAGAAAAATAGTTTATGCTTTTATTGACTGATAATGCATCTAAAGCCAAAATCAGGGGTTTCCACTAAAAAGATTTTAAATGTACCTTACCGCCTTTTTTATTATTTTCCCAAAAGTCCGATTACAGACAAAAGCAAAGAGGGCTATGAAGAAGCTCTCACTTGTTGGCATTAAGAAATGAATATATTACTAAGGAACAAAATTATGCCTGATCAATTTACAGCGATCTAACTGCTCTGTTCTATAAGGGATTTGGAAGTAATAGCTCTATTGTTTTCATTTTATATCACAATTATATTCACACTTCATTGACTGAAGCATCAAAGAGAAGACTTTTTTTAAAGTTCTGTTTAACCATTACTTTTGATATTCTTTTTGTTTCCCTCGTCCCTCCCCGTTTTTTTATAGACTCACATCGGGAATTCCTTCACAGGCCTGCTTCTGGATATGTGCCAGAAGAGATCTGGAAGAAAGCTGGTAAGTATTGTTTAAAAACATGAGCATAGCAGTTTGGCAGCTGTGTGCATTTGTTAATGCTCTGATATAAATATTTTTGTTTGTGGCGGGGGGGCATGCTACTAATAAAGTTTCAATTAATAATCCTAAACTGGAACATATCACAAACATGTTTTAATTACAGCATTATCTACAGTTGTAGATAAGAGGATGTCAATATATCTCTTTTAAAAGAGAAAGAAACCCAGATAGCAAACAGATCATATTCAGATGTTACAATTCATTCTGTGCATTTATATCAATGGTTATTGTAAAGGTTTACAATTATAAAGCAAAATGAAAGTTTTATTTCAGCAAGCAGCAAACTGCAGACAGTGCCATTTTATTTTATCTGTGAACTTGAACTATTTGTGTCGGCATGTTCATGCTTCAGGTAGAAGACAGATCTGTGAACTAATTGCAATCTATTCAGTTAGTTCAACCCAGAGGAAACTTGTCACTGCTGCTATTAACATCATAAATAAGAACGTAAGAAGACCAATGCTGATTCAGGGCAGAAACCTATCTAGCCTTGCATTCTGTTCACAGTGGATGCTTGTGGGAAGCCCATGCATAGTACATAATTGAAATAACTCCTTCCCCTACTAATCCTGACCAATGCAGGACTGCTGCCTCTGGTGGCTGAGATAATACATAGGCATCATGTCTAGTAAGTTTCTTGAATATTGCATGAATTTGTCTAATTACCCTTTAGACCTAACCAAATTTATTGCAACATCTTGTAGCAGTAAATTCCGCCATTTAACTTTGCACTGTTGTGAAGCATCACTTCTTTTATCTGTTCTAAATCTCCTAGCATTCAGCTTCATTGGATGCTGGAATTGTGAGAGATCCATTTTCTCCACACTGTACATAATTTTGAACATCCCTGGTATGCCTCTCATACTTTTCTTTTTTCTAAGCTAAGCATCCCTAGACCTTTTAAGCTTTCCTCACTGGGGTGTGTCCATTTTGGTTCCCCATTTCTGCACATTTTCCAACCTCAACATACACTTTTTGAATTGCAGTGACCAGAATTATACACAGTATTCCAAGTGTGGTTACACCATAGATTTGTAGGGTAAAGATGTATTAACATTTTCACTGTCAATTACTTTTCTAATTATCCCCAACACAGAATATGTTGTCCCCTTCATTTTTGGTAAAGGTTACAATCTGTTGTTGGTACTGTTGTTGCTGTTGTTGTTGATGATGATGATACTGCACAAGAGTTATCTGTGTGTGGTTACAATTCAGGGACTGAAAGAAAAGACTAGTAGTCTGCATTTTTTTTCCAGTTCATATAAAATGTAATAAATTAGCAATGCATTAGAATATGTTTATTGATAACGCTGGTTGATAAGATTTTTTAAAGTTCTGTATTTAAGTTTCTGGCTCTCTTTTTATATAAAGAATGTAATAAAATTTGCATCTGTGGGTTTGTCTCCATATATTTCTTTTCAAGGGATCAGAAAATGTTTGCAGTTGGTAATAAATATTCAAACATCTTGCAAATGTCCTACCAATTCTCTTTGCTGATCTGTGTGTGCCCGTGGGACTAGAATAGGAATGCATAATTTAAATATAAATTGCCTTATTTGCATATACAATTAGTCAAGCTGCAGCTTTGATCGTAAGCAAAAATTATTGTCCTGTTGCCACTTAGGTAGAATTGTAATTCACCTTGAATATTCAAAGTAAATGAGTCCCTGTCTTGCATAGCTGCATGGTCTGATTTCCCTCTCCCACAAACATTTATAGGAGGGTAATGTGAGGGCATATTTTTAACTCTCATAAAAAAATAAGGCATGCTTTTTCTATTTTTTTCTGTAAAATACAATGTTTTCTTTTCCAGATTTTCAAATTAAACAAATCCTCTGGACAAATATTAAATATTATTTAATTAATGTATTAGATATTATTTTAAAATGTATTATATGATCAACATGTACCTTGATATGTTTTCAAATACATTTCAATGTATTAATTCAAATATAGAATGTCAGGGAATTTGAGCATAGAATTAACGATTTTTAAATTTGACACATTTTGTGCTTTCAATTTGTGTTGCTCCAATAATATATATGCCATCAAACATTATGCGTAGGATTTAAAGAACTGTGCAACATTCCATACACTGAGCATTTTCTAAACAGCTGCACATACATGGAAACATACATGCAGAAAAAACTGCTTTTGAGACTGATGAGGAAGTTTTGATGTAGCATGGGGAATGGAGACAGAGGGCTGATATGATATTTCCTGAAAACTGTCCAAAAACCTACTGACAGCACTTCAGCACATGCAATATAGGTCCTGAAATCTCAGCCTATAGTTAATTTACTGCACAATTCTGCTCATGCTGCTCATGTTTACTCAGGAGTAAATCTCATTGCACTCAGAAGGGCTTAATCTTTAGTAAGTGTGCTACTAAATTCAGGTGTCTCAAAGGGATGTGATGACTTAAGGTGAAGAGGACTAGATTTATCACTCTGTGTAATACTGTGCATCCCACTGAAACCACAGCACATTTGTAACTCTAATATTTTTATACTACAGTAAAACATTTTATTAGGAATCTTATGCTTTTAATTAAACAGAACATTTAATTAAGGTGCGCCTTAAGTGGGTGAAACAATTAAGTGCAAACACTTGAATGAAACATGTCATAATTAGTTTTAATAGAGTGTTAATTGGTACTAGGTTTGCCAAGTTAATAATTACTGCTTATTAAATTTTCAATTAATCATTGTCATTTTCCTTTGAATAAAGATGAAAATTAGATACACTAAATCAGGGGGAGGATAGTTTCCTTGTTAATTGGAGTTGTTGGATTTTAAAAAAAATCACTTGTTTTAGTTGTCAGTTGAAGACATAAGATCTTCCACTCCTTTTGCATCAAAAAATGTAACCACCTCATTGATGACAAGCCATGTTATCCAGTGTGAAAAAGGAAGCTGCATTATGTTAATTTCTGTTAGATAGCTTAAATCTAAGACATTGGAACCATCCTCACATTATTCTAAGACCATGGTTCAGACATGAATTTCAGCACATGCATTTCTAGAACACTGTGTTTATCTTCAGTGTAGCATAAGTTTGTAACTATTAGTAAATGAGCAGAATAGAGAACAATCCTTTAAAGTATTTTCTTGAAAGAAATAATATGTTACATGAGTTTAAAAATGACTCATCAGCAGAAAGAAACCACACAAAAAGTGCTCGAGGCAATCAAATGTCAAAGACTCAGGCTACATGTTACAGTTGCCACAATCATCCCTAAGGGTCATTTATTTATTTATATTTATTTTAAATATTCATATGCTTTCCATCATGTTTGCTGCTCTGAGGGCAGTGAATAGTAAATATATTAGCAATACAGTCAAGTCATCCCATTAAAAAGTGATATTAAAAAACAGCAAAAGGTAGAAACACAACATCCTAGCACTGGAGTAAAAGCTTATACAAAACAAACAAACAAGAAAACTAACAAACGTCAATCAAAAATGTAAGAGTCTGGGATACTTATAAAGCATTTTCCTCTTCTCCCAAACATAAATAGAGGAAATGACGGGCCAAGTGAAATGCCTTCAAAAGCAGGCAGGCACAGGCAAGGAGGTTCTCTCCAACCTACTCAGCTTTGAGTGGCCTCCAGCAGGGATCTTTTCATGGGATGAAGCCATGTGGAAAAAGGTGTTCCTCCATCAGGTATCCCAGGCCCATGCAGTGCTTTAAGGGAAACACCATGACATGCATGGATACCCTGTGAGATCCATGAAGTCCTCCTACTTTGCTGGGCAGATTACATTCTTTTAGTCTTCCATGTTGCAGGTTGGCTGTGAAAGAAGAACTGGAAAGAGTTCTTACACCTGTAGTGTGTGCAACCCCCACTGCAGGGGCTGCAATTTATTATTATTTCATTTTATATCACCCAATAACTAAAGCTCTCTGAGTGGTTTACAGCAGTTCTTAAAACAATAAAATAAAATACCAATATGATACAATAAAATTTTGCAAACATCCTAAACTTTGTTTAGGCTTTGTTGCGATGGGGCGGCCTATAAATGTTTTAATAAATAAATAAAACAAAAACAAGCAAAAGCAGCTAAAACAACATACAGTGAGGAGCAACCCTGTCAAAACGACTGGGATGGGCAATCCCATCAAACTGTTAAATATTCAAGTATATCTTTAAAGGCCTTGGCATAAAGAACCATCTTAACCTGGCACTGAAAAGTTAGCAGTGTTGGTGCCAGGTAGGCCTCAGTGGGGATGAGGGGCCACCACAAAGAAAGTCTTACCTCTTGTTCCTGCTGTCTGAGCCTTCCTCAGAGTTGCCACATGGAGGAAAGCCCCAGAGTGTGGTGGCCATGTAGATTTAGGTTGGAAGAGACACCCCATCAAACATTGAGGTCAACATTTATAAATTAAAACCAGCAACTTGAACAGGAAGGATACAGGAAGCCAACACAAGCAAGCAGCAACGTTCAGTTGAACTGCAGTGCCAAATCCAATATTCAGAATCTATTCAACTACCCAACAACAGATTATTTGGTGCTCATACCTCAAACTGCACATAATGATTGCTCAGTTGAAGGGTGCCCACATCAAACTCTTTCCCTATATATACAGTGCCCACAGTGAGAACACCTTTCTTACAACGGTCAAATCCCTCAACAACATTTCTTTCCTATAGTCTCAATTAGGGTTTGGATGAACCCTTTCAAAATCTGTTTCTCTGGCATCCACAGACTTTTTTTCATGCTCACTCAGCCCTCCAAAGCAAGGCAGGCCAAATGCAGCCCATGGACCCTCAGTTGCACAACTCGCAACCTTCCTCATCAGGATGCAAAATACAGGCACTATGAGCAGGTTCAGCAGGTGCCATTCCTGGCAACCAACCTTCTTCCCCACCTGCTGTTGGTGGCAAGCTTCTTCCCTACCAGGTAGTGCCACCAATGCTGGACATAGAGGAGAAGCTTTGCTTGCAAAGCTTGCACAGTGCATGAGACTCAGGTCCTGGCAAGCCTCCTGTGAATGCTGGGAGTGCTTGCCACGACCTCAGATTCAGGGCCACTGCAAAGTGGACTGGTGTCCACGGAGCCAAGCTCAGGGAATCAAGCAGATTTCCACTCACCACACGTTTGTATTCCCAATGCACTACTGCAAGCCAAAGTACATTAACTGGAATATTCATCTGTTCTTCTACTGTTTACCATGCTTCTATTTTCCTCCCTCCCTCGTTTCAATTTCATAAATGCCTTTTGGAGAATAGGAACATGTCAAACTGTTATAAAGTATCATCTGCATCACCATTGATATAGTAATAACAACAGAACAACAAAATGTTTAAAGCATATTCATTCTTCTTGGCATGGCAAATGTTCTAAAGGCAAAAGATTTTGATGTGAAGCTAGCATGTCTAAAAAAGTAATTTCCACCTACATACATCTGAGGTGATTTAATTCTATGAGAAGACTGTACCACATGAATACCAGCCTCCTGGAGCTGGCTCTACATAGCTATATCGGGGAGCTGGAAATTTCTAAGTATGTTTTCATGTCATACTGACTACCATATCTTAGGTAACTGCTTAAGTCTTCTACCCAAAAGAAAACATGTATCTCATTTAGTAACTTTCAAAATCTAACTACTTTATATATGGTGCTGCTATCCTCTGATCTATGTTTAATGTTCTTGTTGAACTGATGCTTATTATCTTGTTTGCAGAGGAAGCAGTCAATGAAGTAAAACGTCAAGCAATGACTGAGTTGCAAAAGGCAGTGTCAGAGGCAGAGCGGAAAGCCCATGATATGATTACTACAGAGAGAGCTAAAATGGAGCGCACAGTGGCAGAGGCCAAACGGCAGGCTGCAGAGGATGCACTAGCTGTGATCAATCAGCAGGAGGATTCTAGTGAGGTAAGGCATTCCCCAATGAAGTCAACTCCAAACTCAGAACCTGGTGGACCCCATCATCCATTTTTGAGTTTCTACCACAAAGTCATGGGCTTTCTTCCCATCATGCTTACTTTCATCTGTGTGTTTTGCACAAGGCAAACATTTTACTTTAAAGAAAAGCAACAATACTGTCTTAGAGAGAGAAACAATAAGAAGATGCTGATAGAAATTGAATTATGTGAATGGTCCATCCAGCCCATCATAGCTTGTTTGGCTGGGAGCAAAGCTGCAGTGTTCATTGTGTCTGAAATCTTTTTGTAGCTGGAAGTGTTCTGTAATCCACCAATGAGAAGAGACAAAAAAGTACCCATCTGGATTTTGAAAGAAGCAGGATTTTGAAAGGACAAGGATTCCCAGTAAAATCTATGATGTTTTTGAATAATTCTCTGAAGGCTGCTCACCAATTCAAAGCACCCTTCTCCATCATTTGCACTCTTGTCTACCAACTTTGTGCCAATATCTTTGGCACACTTTCCCAAATTCCCAAGCTGTGGTGATAGATTGAAAAAAATGTACCGTTTAGTGTTTGCAAATACCTCTTAGTTTTGTTGAACCTTCTATTGTCTTCAAGAATTTTGGGAATTGTGTGGGAGTGGGGAATCCTCTCAAAGGATATTTTTTAAGAAAACAACTACTGCTATTTCTGGGGTTCTGAACATGGTGACTTTGAGCACCTTCCTTGGTCCCTGGCCTCCATTTTAATTGCATGTGTAAATGTTTTTTATTAAACATATTATTTTTAACTGAGGGAGGACTCATGCTAGAAAACAAAGTGCTGTCTTCCAGCACTCTCAATATTTGGGTTTAATGAGTGGTTTGTGTTTTGAATCTCAGACTCCATTTCTACCCTTTAATTTTCTTTTAGACTCACCCATTTGCCTTCTGAGAGATTAAGGCTTTGTGACTGACCGTGCATATCATAGCAGACATTTTATTATTTGTAATATATCAATATATTACAAAATTATTTATACCCCACCTCTTCTCAGTGATTAATAGTTCTTAGCTTTAGCCTTGGCTGTTGTTTCCCCTTCTTCAACTCCTCTCTCTCCATTCCATGTTGATGCTGAAAAAGGTATGAAGTATGAAAAAAGGCAAGAGGAGGGAAAGTGGAAGATGAGACAGTTGGTACTGACCATTATGAGCCAAAGTGAAATTGGGAAAGGTCTATAATAGCTTTGGGATCTCAAGATGTAGAGTTCTCACTTGCCCCATTGAAAGGGTGTGTTGGAATGCTATTCATTTCTGAATCCTTTGGTTTTTAGAATGAGGAAGATGAGGCATATTATATTATTAAACTTGCACACACATTGGCTAGCATTACTATGCCAAACATATTTACTGGGAAATATTCACTGAGGAATAAGTCCCAGTGAATATACTGGAAGTGATTACTATCTTCCAAGTAAGCTAAATATACATTCTTAACAGGAATAGGTTCTTCTGAACAGGAATAGGTAATAACATGACTATCTTCCCAGTTTTTTTCAGGATTTCAATGCAATTTCAATGCAACTGCAACTGCATTGAAAGTGGTTTAACTCTCCCTTTTTGAGACAGCTGGAAATGTTTTTTTTTTTTTCAGATAATAACTGTTTAGCACACCTACATTCTCCTGTGCCATAGTCTCAATTGTATATGGTGTTTTGTGAGGAAGAGCGTTGTTGGTGAATGTTGTAGACTCTGAGAATGAACTAGGGTTTGATGATCTTTTGTCCCTTCTAAATCATTTTTGTTGTTATGTGTCAAGTCATCTCTGACATGAATGAAAGACTTTTAAAATGCCCTGTCCTATGACAGCCCTGCTCAGTTCCTCCAAGTATTTAGTCACTGTTTCCTTCTGCCTTCAACTCTCCCTAGCATGATTGTCTTTTCCAGGGAGTTTTTTCTTCCCATGATATGCCCAAAGTGCAACAGCCTAGTTTTTCATTTTTGCTTCTCAGGAAAGCCCTGGCTCTTGATATGCTGTAGGACCCACTTTATCTTTCTGTCAATCCAGAGTATTCACAAAGTTCTCTTCCAACACTATCCTTCAAAGGCATCAACTTTCTTCCTGTCAGCATTCTTCACTGTCCAGATACAGTAATCAAGAATACAATAGTGTGGGTAATCTTGGCCTTTGCCTCCATTTGAAATGTCTCACCAAAACTTTGATGTCCCCATTTTCTGGAAGAAAAACAAGAGCCAATGTTTTAATTGAATGGGGCTGCAGTGTCACTAATTCAGTTAACATACACAGTCTAGGATTCTTTAAGTGCTCATGAAAATGTCAAGCTGCCTTTAGCTGAGTCTGATCCTTGGCCCATGTTGCCCACTGTGGTCCACTCTAATGCCAACGGTTGTCCAGAGTCTCAGGAAAAGCATGCATTCCCTGGCTCTGTTGATGCACATTTACTGGAGATACTATGGAGTAAACTTTGAACCTACTGCATGCAAAGCATGTTCCCATTCAGACACAGGCATAGGTATTAATAAACCAGTTTGAGGTTGCAATCCTATGCATACTTACCGGGGACCAAGCCCTGCTGAGGGCAATAGGTATTTGTTTCTGAACAAATATGCTTGGATTGCACTGTGTTTATTATTCATATACATTTACTTATTAATTTGTTGCAGATGTTTTCTATTATGCTTTTCATTAAAATGGTTTTGACAGAAACAAGTCACATTGTTTACTAAAAGTGCATTGCTGTTCCAGCAAGAGTCTTTGCACAGTATGATCAGCAAAGTGCTAGGTTTTCTGAAATGGAGAACTGCTAGATTATATTATTTTTGCTAAAGGGATTATGGGGAAAGGAAAAGATGGGGAGACAGCATCTGGCAAAATAAAAAAGAATGAAAGAGTACCAAAGATGGTAAACCTCAATTCAGATTACAGCATATCAGCAAAGCTTTGAATTTTTGTGGTGTAGGACATATGGCACCATATGGAACAGGAAGTCAGGAGTGAGAGAGAGCAATACATTTTGTTGCCAGTCCTGAAGTATTTTGGATAAAATGAATTCTTGTGTCTTTCAGAGAAAAAAAGAAATGTTAAAATCCATGCGGAAAGGGAAGTCTTGATTAAACCTGCCCCAATAAACAGATGCTAAGTATAATTCTTTTCAGTTTAACATTAACGGGAGATTTTGTTCATGGTGTATCTTTTTCTGATAGCCTCTTTCCCCCCAGATATTTACACATATCCATCTTTTTTTCTTTTTCTTTTTTTTTGGAGGGGGGGCATAGCTTTTAATTAATTGTGTAAATACTAACCTAAGAGCTACAGGAAGCTTTCTGTGGTGTTGACACTTTTTATGTATTTTGTCTATTTCTGAAGGATGAACTCAGTCTTTAATTGTTTGAAATGCTTTGTATAATGCACTCAGTGTGCTGGTAACATCAAGAGTGACTCAGGTTAAAACATGTGAATTAGCTACTTACCAGCCTTTTTGGGAACATAGCTTTTAATTAATTGTGTAAATGCTAACCTAAGAGGTACAGGAAGCTTTTTGTGGTGTTGACACTTTTTACATAATTTGCCTATTTCTGAAGGATGTACACAGTCTTTAATTGTTTGAAATGCTTTGTTTAATGCATTCAGTGTGCTAGTAACATCAAGAGTGACTCAGGTTAAAAGATTTGAATTAGCTACTTGCCCCATCATGAAAGAACTGGCAAAAATCACAGGCAGATAAATCAGCAACATGTTACAATGCATATCTATTATTTAAGGGAGAGTAAGATTTTAATTGGTCACAGGCACCACCAGAGATGAAAGACTGTTGTGGAATTGCTGGATTCCCTGAGTTTTGACTTAATGTGTAGCAGATGAATAAGCAGGAGACAAGAGGAACTGATTTTCAACATCTGAAAGCTTTCTCAGGAAGAGAGTCTGGGCGAAGTGTATGTTTTGTATTGTTTTTAGTACTTAACTGTTCCACTGCAGAATTAAATATGACATACATTAAAATGTAACAGCATTTTGTAGCTCAGCAATGCCAAGGCGATGTCTTTGAGGAGCTGCCTGCTATGATCATTAAAATACTGTCCTCCCTGTATGGATATATATATCAAGGATCATGTGTTTTTTTTTTTTTTTTCTTTTTGGTTACGAATGTTTAAATTAGAAAATTAACTACCTACGAGAAAGGAGGGAGTTCAATACAAGTAGCGACACTTGAAAAAGTCTTTGTGAATTCCAGTATGAGCTAGTCTGATCCATGTGTCGTGCATTAATATGCCAATTGAAATTTAGTTATCCAGTGGTTTTTGCAATTCCCAAACATTTTGATGTAGTTTTCACCTCAAAGAGTAAAAACATGCATTATATAATGCATATTTGGTGAACAAATATGTTGAAAGTATTATAATGCAGGATTTTGTGTGGATTGAAAAAGGGCTAAAGAATACAAAAACTGGAGGGGACAGATTTGCAAATCCATACATGGGGTTTTAACATGGACCAGAAGTAGATTGTTTTTCCATTGCTTGATACAAATAGCTTTGAGATCCATCACATATTATTATTTGAATCCATCACATATTCTCTTGATAATATAGAGAAACAACCCTTCCTTGCATTTGTGCAGCTAGAGACATGCACAGCCCTTTTCAATAATGTTGTTCCCAAGCATGCACACATCTGGAAACATGAGCAATGCCCTTCACATGGTACCACAGCTGTGTGGGGCCACTTGTCTGTCCTGTGATCTCATTTAGCTGGTGTAGATTGTGACAGGGTGGAGAAAATTGGATGAGGGTATCCCAGAAGATGTCAGTTGTATGGGAAGGGCTCATGTGAACTGTACTGCACACATGATTTCATAGTTCAAGCTCAGCTTCGAATCTCATGGGGTCACATCATGGAAAAGCAGCTCCCAAGCAACTGTGATAGAGGTGGATTGTACAGAGTGATAAATCTATGTCTGAGCTGACAGCTTAATGTAGGGGCATATGATGAAATGTGCCTCCAGGCACCCAGTTCCCTGCACATAGAAAACTATGTGGATAGAACATTATGTGGATGCAAGGAGGAAAATAGTATCCTAACGTTCTTGAGATCTAGTTTTCTTCATGTAGGAAACATTTTCTGAATGGAAGAATATTTAGTCATGTGAGTCCTACCTGCAGCCAGACACCAGTTTAGTGAGAACAAAGATCTTCATCACAGCTTGTTGAGAAAGCAGATCCAGGTGGCCTTCACAGAGACCTCTTTAGCAACTCTTAGTAACCATTTTTGTACTTAGTTTTATCCAAGTCCATTAATATCTTGGATGGAAGAACGGGATTTATTCTCCTCAGGTTTCAGATTATACAATGCTACAGAGATAAGATGAAAACTCAAAGTGACTTGAATAAATTGGAATACTAAAGTATGAAGATGAAATTACACAGAAAGACACTTTTACACATAGAAGGCAAATTCAAAAGAATAAACTCTTGGGTAGGGTAAGTGGAAATGTTGGCTTGTCTGTTGAACAACTGAGAAAGATTCAGGGCAGAATGACATGTAGCCTTAGAGCTGCATATGAACTTTGCTCTAGTTTGATTCTGCAAGCTATCAGTTCAGACCTCTGGCAAAAAAGAGAAAGGAAAAAGCGGACAAAAAGAAAAGGGTAATCTTACCAGCTACCAGAATGTGTCCTGCACCAATGAAAAAAAGAGGTGTCCCTAACTTCAGATGAGGAATCGCCACCAGAACACGACGCTGTTAGGTTGTGCTTAACACCCTGTGTCAAAGGTGTTGCGTACAAGGTGTTAAGCACAACAAAAATAGACAAGGCAACATAATAGACAATGAGACTCATCAAGAAGTAGAAATCTGGTTTGTTTGCACTGCTCCATACCACTGAGCCAACGTGTGCCACTAGTATCAATTAATGGATCAGATTGCTGTGTAGATTTATGTTCACTTAACTTTTACAAGATTTGTAACAGACTTTTATGTATTTTGCTTCATATTGCTGCACAGAAATCATGATTGATTCGTGAGCTTGTGGGCTTTTTTTCTATCCTGGTGTTCATGGCTTCATCAATGACTTTCTCTTTTGATTAAACCAGTTTGTCTTTATGGCTGAACAGGAAAGAAGCGATTCAAGTGAATAATCCAAGTAGGATGATTTGCAATCCTAATTTGGTTGGTTATCTGACATTATAGTTTTTCAGGTCCTATGTAACAACAAACTATGGTTTGAGCAAGCCACATGTTTAAGTGTGGTCTTAACTGGTGGCTCAGTTTTGGTAGAGTCCTGGCATTTGCATTACATTTCCCTTAACAGTCACCTCAATATTATTTTTTCTACTTCACAGAGAATGAAATTGGCTTTTCTACCCATACTGTTTTAAAAGAAGGAAAGATTCCAACACAAATGAAGGCATTCATGTAGTCCTAATTAGCTATTTAATTTCTTTGTAAGAAAACATGTTTTCGAAACAAAGGAACAGAAGAAGAGCAACCTATCAACAGATATTTTCTTCTCTGCTTGCTTACAGCTATAGGAAAGGAAGCTAGTAGACAAAAGATAATGTATTCATCAGAAGACTGTTTGGCCAGAGGCCAAAATATGAGTGAATGTGTGACCCTTCAGCTATTAGGCAGTATAGAAATATAATAAATAAAAGTGCCTCATTTAGTTACTTGCTGTGCTTGGCCTGGCTTTATGACCGTTGAGAAATTGAATTTAAATTGTAAGGGTTAACAGCTTACTGCTAAGGTTATTGGGAAAGTTGGGGAAAAAACCAGTTGTCTGCTTTTCTGTATCAATATACAATGACTCTGAAAAATCTTACACGTGCTGCCCTCTTCATTGTTCACGTGAATTGTCAGGTTCTCTTTAGTTGGAGCAGATGCTTTTCTTTTTCTCTGACATCTACTCAGATAAAAATACACATGCAGCTGATCCAACGATATTATATAGGGTTTATCTGCTTTACAACATTGCTTGGCTGTCCATTTTGAAAACACCACATCTAGCAGTAACCATCCCTCAGTGAGGAGATTTTGAAGGTCACTGCCAAACTATGACACCTACATTCACCATCATTGCTTCTTAATATGAATGAACTCTTTGAAGCAAAGTTGTACCATGTCGGTAAATATGAGCATTTCTAAAATGACTTAACCTGACATTCCCAAATCTTATTTGTGTTCACAAGTTCAAAGTTATTAAAGAGTTTAAAGATGTTGGAGTAACGTAGGTGTATGAGAGCTCTCATTTTAATGTATTTCCAGAATCAAAAGAGAAGAAACATTTCTCATGCGTGAACATACTTTTGGTAGGTTTAGAATAGGAAGGCCAGAAGATTGCACTTAATCTAGACTGTGCTCTTTGTGAATTGCTATTTATCCATGGATAGCCATGCTTAAAAATATTCATTGGAATATTTTCATGCAGGTGAAAAAATGCAGGGGTGTGTGTTAAGAGCCTGATATATTTTGGTGGTGTATTATTTTTAATTCTGAATAACATGTAAGTGGCAGTTGTCATTTCTGAGCAGCAAAGTATTTGGTGCCGCAACAGTGCTATGCAGGCTTACTTTGAATCATATGCCCAAGAAGATGAGAACATCAACATTCTTAGTTGCTATGCCCCACTTTTTCACAGCAAAGGGGTTTGCTTTGAGTGCCTTAGTCATGGTCCTCCAAAATCTTGGGTGTCAGCAACAGTGATAGACTATCTGCAATCAAACACAGAGTGAGACATTCCTAAATGCATTGATGTCATTGATTCTTCATTTTCTATAAAGTCCAGTAAGTTCTCTGGTCAGTTCAGTGTGATAAAGCATAATATAAAACTTCTAACATAAAGAAATATACAAGAGTGTGAAATGGATTAAAAACTAATGATAAAACTTATAGACCTTGAAAAAAACCCACACATTAGCATATGTCTATTTATAGAATAGATGTGCCTGCTAGATTATAGCCACAATATCTTTTCATCAAGACATCCAAATAAATTGACTACTAGCAATAATCTTGCGTTATAGGTTATAATAGAAATGTAATGTAGCAGTGCAAGGGCAACACACTTGTTAAGATAATGAGAAACTTTGCTCTGCTTCTTTCACACACAATGTTTTAATACAGTCACGTGAAAAACCAGGCTATGCAAATTTATACAAAAATGCTGTTATATCCCAAATCAGACTAAGACTGTAGCAATTCATGGGGGTGGGGTGGGGTGGGGGTGGTGGGGAGAAAAATTTAGATATCCTATAAAAATATTTCATTGTAGTTCACTTAAATGCACAGTGTTTGTCAGCTATTGAACTTAATGTGGACTTTATGTGGATATGATGGAAAGGCCTTAAGTAAACATCTAAAGTGGGGTGGTCCCCCATGTGGCCCATGGGCTGCACACTTTTTGAATAAATGTCTTAAGCTGGCAATGGATGGGTACCTCATAATATGGGTACCTCATAAATATATCTAGGAAGGCATGAAGCTACCACTAAATACCAGTTGCTACCACTTCAGTTTCTGAAGACAGAGACATCTGAACAAGGGTTTCAGAAGCAGATCTGACACACTGCGTATGTTCATATTGTATATCATGTATTGCCATGATTTATCATGCCATTCCAGACAAAACATAGTTTGGGTATTATCCATTGGAGCTATCCGCTAGCACTAATAATGGTATGCCAGCAGAAGCAACGTTCTGAATTATCTGCAAGGGGGAAACTAGCTAACCCTCCACTTTCATAACTGCTAGCAAGTCTTAGGTTAACAAAGCTATCCATAAGCATGTACCACAATCATTGCCTTTTCCTATTGTACAATGTGGCACATTGTAACCACATGTGCAATAGGAAAAGGCAATGATGTTTTGCTATCACAACAATTTCTTCTGCTAACAGTACACTGGATTTACACCTATGTCTTCTTGGTTGAAGAAGACCACTTCTATCATCCATTTGCCCCTGAAACAGGAGTTATAGATACCCACAGGACTATATCATGTTACATGTAGCAATGGTACCCAGAGCCATCATTCATAAACTGGCTACACAAAACAGCAACTTGAAAATTTATCCATTTGGGAACTAAGCCACACAGCATGTCATTTGCATTCTAGGAGAAAAGACTAAGGAAGGGAGCGAGTACATGCTTTCAGTGCATAAATTCAATCCATGACACATCTAGCTGCGAGGACCCAGTAGCAACAGAGACATGTAAGAATGCCTGAAGACTGGGGAATCACTGTCAGTCAGAGCAGACAATGCTGGGCTACATGAACAAAGACTGATCTTGGACAGCTGCCATCTTTTCCACATACGAAGCTGCCTTATGTCCAGGCAGATTAATTGTCCACCTAGCCCAACATTTTCTATTTTTACTTGTTCTCCAGGGTCTCAGGCAAGGATTTATCACTTCATCTGTTAAGTGGCAATGCTAGGGATTAAATCTGTTACACTCAAAGTTACATACTCTACAACAAAGCAACAGTCTGTCTCCAGGATATGTTCTTATGCAGTTCTGTCTGAGCTATGAGACCCAGGAATTTTAGAAGTGGAACCTTCCATTTCTGCCATCATTCTTAACTGAATCAGATGCTGGTTTCCAGAGGGAAGGTATAGCCATAAGAGCATTCCCAGGACATAGAAAATACTAGTAACAGCTGCAACAGTCATTTCCATTCAGTGAGGTTTGGATAGAAGTCTTGCTTTGGCTTTATGGAATTGAATGGAACTATACAGTTGCAGTATTTGGTGGTTTGCAACTAAAGTATCATGAGCTTAATAGTAAACTCAGCACAATCTGTGTTCTGTGTACTGTAGGAAATCTCCCATTGTTGTGACACTTGCAATTTTGGAAACTTCTTTTTCATTCTGATTATCTTTTATTTTCAAAATAAAATAATGTATAAAAACTGTGATGAACCTTCTACAATCTGAAATGTAAGTGGAATAAATCTGAAACCATGGACAGTGAATCAAAGCCAGCTGATGATAGACAAGGAGACTGTATTCCAACCATTTAAACACTAAAAAACATCTGTTTCTCAATGTTGGTAATTCCACCTTTTAAGAAGATTTTTTTAAAAGATGGGAACAATTTTTGTTAATACCACCCTCCCCCCAATTCATACATTTGTAATTACCTAGTTTAGTCTCCATGCTTAATCGGTATGAGTTGAGTTAGAAATGCTGCATACATCTGATTTCAATCTAACAAGGGGCGGCGGGGCGGGGGGAGCACAATGAGCATTGGACACTTAACTATTCTTGCATCTGCCAAAGTATTCCTGTGCCAAAAAGAGAGAGTAAATCTAACACTGGGACTGTTTTCTAAAGAAGCCACTTGACTCCGATTAAATGTTTAATTTCCTTAAAACAGTGTTTTGGATTTAGGTCTTTGTTCTTTCCTGGTAATTGGGATTTCTGTTGTAGTTTAGGAATCTCACTTATCGGCTGGCTTTGCTCCAGCCATCCAGCTGGCATTGCAAAGCTGGAGGGAAGTGAGCAGCAGGCATCCTTTCTGGTGGCTTCCCATTTGGCAGGGAGCGAAAGGGAGCAGAAATTGAGGATGCCATGAAATGCAAGTAGGGAAGGAACTTTGGCTGTTCAAATACAATCCCTTTTGTAATAAATAAAAAGAAATGAATTCCACCAATGCAACCTTGCTTGCTTGACCTACAATGGAAACCCACCAGCAGCTTGATTTGTGCATTCAGTTTCAGCTCAGGGAAGTCCAGAAACCTCATGAAGTTATCTGGATCCAAGGTAGCTTTCAGTATTCATTTCACTGGTGGTAGCATAACTGTGCATGCAGTCCTTGCAATGCACACATTAGAAGCTGTTGTTTATGGATTTTTTTTCAAAGTGATGTATTGGATAGCTTACTTTCCATGCTTCTATTTAATATCATGATTTTAAATACTGAAATTATAATTACAGTATTTTTAGTTGTATCAGTTTTAGAGCTTTTGTAAATCACCTTGAGAGGGTGCGCATGAGTCCTGAAAATTTAATAAACAAATTTAAAAATTTAATAAACAAATATCAAATTCAATTCAAACAGCTGATACCACAAAATATAACTTTAGAAACCAATTAAATGCAATCATATATAAATATAGCAGAACAATAGAAGGCAAGTGCAAGTTATAAGAATTACCAGATTAGAAATTAGTTGCCATGATGGAAAGCCCAGGTTGATCTTGGTCTTTTGAAAATGCCAATAAAGTCTCTACAAGACTTGGCATGTTACCATATGTCTTTTAGGAAAAGCTACTGCTACCACCCAGAATCATGTGAATACGTGGGGTTTCTCTTGTTTAGAGTAACCTGCCAATGTCAGCTTAATTTCATGAAGCCGTCAAAGTAATTTCAAAAGACTTCCACATGCAGTTGGTACAAACTTCTGTCAAGACAAATCTGGCCCTTCCCTGGCAGTGCACTGCTGGCTGAACACCAGGAAGAACTTCCTGACTGTTAGAGCAGTACAACAATGGAACCAATGACCTAGGGAGGTGATGGGCTCTCCCATACTAGAAGCATTTAAGATGCAGCTGGACAGACATCTGAGAGGGATGATTTAACTTGGAGTCCTGCACTGAGCAGGGAGTTGGACCTGATGGCTCTCTCCCCACTTCCATTTCTACTGGTGTATGATTCTATATTTCTTTGATTCAGTGGCCCTGCCTACCTCTGGCTTTGACCCTACCTATTGAAGCTGCAGTAGATTACCCATGAGGGAAGGCAGTCCACTACTTCAGGGGTTCTCTCAATGGCAAGGGTTCAGTATATTTCAAATGCTAACTTCATCATGAATCTTCCCAGTCTTTCATTAAAAAGGCTGTGCCTTTGCTTTGGGTACCTCCTCCTCCTTTGGAAGTTCTAATGATGGTAATCCAAAGCAGAGCCTACTCAGCACTGGTGCAGCTGTACTGGAACTGCCTACAAATGAGGCCCATCAGTTTCTTTACTTTTAAGTGTTAGATGTAAGTAGCTTCTGGCTACTGTTACTTTTGCTTTTAGTAATATAAGTCTTGGAAAATCAGTGCTGCACTTTTGGTAAGACCACAGAGACAACAGAAAAACTTCTCATTGCTGAACCCTATTTGTATAGGAGGGTCCATAGCCCAGTGGTAAAGCACATGTTTGGCATGCAGAAAGTCCAAGATTCAATCTGTGGTAGTTTCAACTAGACCTGTCAAAGATCTTTCTCTGAAATCTCGAAGACCCACTACCAATCAGTGTAGACAGAACTGAGATGGATGGACCAACTGTCTGATTCAATATGGCAAGGATCTGTCTTTCTATGAACAGTTAAAATCCAGAAGGCTTATAGCATGTGGACCATTATAGATGCTTGTCTATGGCCACAATCCTAAGGCCCTTTTCACTGCTGTATGTGTAAGCTTACATGCCGGCAACTGCAGTCTGCTCCTCCCCAACTCCCTGTTCTTGTATCACCAACTCTCTTGGGTTTTCAAAAGTTTGTCTGCAACTGGGGAGAAAAAAAGAAGTGTCAAACTTTGTTTGCGTGCAAGTAGTCAACACAGTTGCTTTCCATTTTAAATTTTAAAAATCTTTAGCTAAACCAACAATAGGTTAACACGTATGTTACAGTGATTCCTTAAGCTATAGTGAAGTCAAACATGCCAGCCAAA
>JAIXND010000777.1:9507500-9660000 GCA_023646645.1 Varanus salvator macromaculatus | reverse complement strand
AAGATAACCCTCTGATGATAAGGAATGGTTTACATAGAATGGTTAAAACTCACAAACATACTTCCACTGATTCTACAGTTGTTAAAGCTTTAAACTACCATCATTTCTTTGAGAATGGAATACTGTGTTCCTACAAAAATATACCTGATGTATACAATGCTTTGTAGTCAGGATCTTATTAATTGATTTAAAATGCGGTATTTTGTTGAGATGAAACATCTGATCACAAAATTGCACCATGATATCTTTCATGCATATTTAAAATTGAGAATTAATGCATGCATGCATAAATGCTCAAGCAGACTTATAACTTCCTCTAATACTGAACTAAGATGGTAAGTGCTGACAGAAATGGACTCCACTGAGGAACAAAGGGAGATATCAGCATTATCAAACTCAGAGGTTCACAAAAATATAAAAATATCTGGAAGCACATGCCAAACAGTAAGGAGACAATCCCTGCTCTCTCTCTCTCTCTCTCTCTCTCTCTCTCTCTCTCACACACTCTCTCTCTCAGAGAGAGAGAGAGAGAGACACAGAGAGAGAGAGAGAGAGAGAGGAGGAGAGAGAGAGAGATGCAAAAACAACCCAAGGGAAATTGTATAGTCTTCTGGATAGGGGCATGGGTGGCTGACTGGATGGAACCCTGAACAGGAATATTTCTTTCAGGACATGTGATGGCCTAGCAACATTTTTTCCTGAACCTACTTACTATATATGTTTAAAACTAGATGCACCACTACTGTGCTTTTGGTAGTTTAAGAGACATCTAATTTCCTTCAAAATGCCTAGCCAACTCCTTGTTATCACAGCAACTGACACCTGTTCTTTTGAGTAGAGTTATTGTCCTTTGCGTGTTTTATGTACCTTGACCCTAAAGACTGAATGAGCGTCCAAAAACCACATTGTTATTTATCATTTCAGTTCATATTCTAACTTTTTCTAAGGGCAGCATATAGCACTTCTGGTGGTATGTATGAGTTCATATCCTTTAAGGGTTCACAAAACAAAGACAACATCCATGGATTCCAGATTAGAAAGGCTGGAAAAATATTTTAAAACACACCCAAAATTAATTAATAGATACTTGCTCTTATAACTTATTGATCATCAATGTTTTCCCAAAGCCAGCACACTTCAAGTAGCCCATAATTTATGTCATTTATATATCTAAAACCATTCCAGCCCATATTTTTATTTTAAAAAATCAGGCTGGCTTTGTTAAGATGGAGCACAGAATATATAAGAGATTCAAATCATTGATGCTAGCTAATGGAATGCATAGATTGTTTGTGGAATAGCAACGCTATTCAAACTACAAATCATTTTTAAAAAACAAAGAATTATTATTTATGTACCAGATATTAAGGAAATATTTCCATAGATATAAACAGAATCAAAATGGAAGGATGAGGATCAGTCTGACAAAGTCATATTTATGACTTGCTCAAGTCATATTTAAATTGGAGACTTAAAGTTTTAAAAGCTTATGTTCCATTGCTAACATTAACCTTCCTGTCCCCACACTGTAACTAACATAATTATACTCAGTTTGATCACAAACTTAATTATATATTACTTAGCCTTTGCATGTCACTAATTCCCTAGAGCTTGGTGGACCCAACAAATTAGACACACACGCATGGGGAGGGGGGGGGCGTGGGGAGATTATTGCTGTTACACAAGCCAGAATTTAGTTTTTATACAAAATTGTATTCAATCAATTTAGGTTTCAGTCCTATACACCCTTATATGGAAATAAGTCATGCTGAACTCAACTAGATTTTTGAGTAGACATGAATAGTATTAGGTACACAGGAAGCTGCCTTATGCTGAGTCAGACCACAGGGTTTTCTAGATCAGTATTGCCAGCATGGCAATCCTTCAGGCAGGATTTCTTTATAGTCTTTAGGTTTTGGCATGCAAAACAAAGCATCTGCTCTACCCCTTGCCTACAGCTTGCAAGTATCTCACAAAATAAGAGAACAATCGATATGATTGTCTGTATAGAACTGGGAAAATGCTTTGATGCTCCACAACTGAACATAGGAACAATGCTCAGATAATATAATCTTGCTACCTCTGTTTCCACTTTCACATGAATAACATCCTCAAATTGCCATACTCTGAGCAAAGCAGACTTTCACATTGAACCCAATGAACATTTTGCAGCTGATACACTGTTATGGGCACCAGAATGACAGCACCTATGCTACGGTTTTCTGTAAATTGGACAGTGTATCCTGTTAAAGGTTTAACCAGACTGGAACATTCTACCCTTTATAAGTGTTGATCAGTCTTTCTGATTCTGATATTCATGATGACTGGCAATGATGAGAGATGCAGTTCCACACATCTGGAGGACACCAAATTGGGAAAAGCTCCAACTGTTGTAATACCTGCAGGTCTGTGTTTGGGAACTCTGTCCTTCCCTTCTTCCTGGCCCCTGTGCTGAAGTGGTCTATACACTTAGGCTGCAATTGTACATCACCTTGCTTGCAGTCAGCCCCACTGAACTCATCAGGACATGCTTCTGAGTAGACATGCATAGAATTCTACAGCTAATGAATTTTTGGAATGACTAGAAATAGGTAAGTCCATGTAATAAATGGTTGTGCAGGAAGCTGCCCCTGTTCAGGAAGTACACTAAGACATATATGCTTTCTAAATAAAAGCATTTTAAGTAGAATGTTAAAAAGTTACAACTTGCATGTTAACTATAAAATGTTCATACCAATGTATTTTACTTGATTTTGTAAATATGCATCATTCTGAAGACAGAATAACATCACAAATTCTGCCCTTGTTGAATAAGGTGGCTACTTACATCTTTCCAAAAAGAGGAGTACATCTCCCTCAAAAAATCAGTGCTGTTGTAGCATATTATAGGGAATACAACATTAATTTCCATCATGAATTTTTACATAATATTTACTCATAGGAGTATTAAGTGCTAGTTCTGTTTTTATCACACAGTATTGATAACATAAAACAGAATCATCCATGTTTGTCACCCAACATCATATACATTCAATAAACAAAAAAGATGGCATATATTAAGAACTAATTTTGGAAACTACAGCACTTCCCTGATCAGGTATTCCAGATGCAGTAGTTGTTCCCCATTTGGTTTAAGACAGTCTATTGAATGTGCTACACCTGTTCTGGACTCACTTTACACATCATATATGTCCTGTTATAGTTCTGCAAAAGAAAATGTCTTCCTCAACTTCATGCATCTAGAAGTGTTGCGCCAATGACCGTGCTAGGCAATGAGAGGAGCTGTAGTCCAACACATCTAGGAGGCACCATTTGGAAAAGACTGCTCTAAAAGAGAGAAAGAGGGAGAGAGGAGGGCGGCCCTAAGTTGATCATACTCAGTTTTCCATATTGAATAAATAGCTCTGCATTTCATCCTATTTACATGCTTTATCTGTTTTGGGAAAATGAGAAATTCATTCTCTGCTTTCTTAGGGATGATGTTGTGCTAAGGTTTTCAAGTCTTAGTCTTCCTTTTTTTTGTGTGTGTGTGTGGGGGGGGGAATTGGTATTTGGATGAAAGCAGTATTCTCTTAACTTTAGATTTTGTGTTTACTGAATACAAAAATGGAATCCATTGTACCATAAATAAAGAAATGAAGTTGGGAAGACAAGAAAGAATTAAAAGGGTATTTTTACGCATTAGAGGTGACAACATTTAATTGACATGTTCCAAAATTATGGGTGCCATCTGTGACTTTAAAAAAATATTTCTATTTCTGTTTGTATGTCTTCTATGAATGTTCTGGATAAGTGAAAATGGGTTTATGCATGAAAGCATGTGTCTAATATGAATGGTACTTCAGATATAAAGTAGTCAGTCTCTCAAAATGACAGAGCTATTAAATAAATAGCCTAAGAAACTATATCTATTAGCTTCAGCTACTTTTTTAACATTGGGGGATTATGCACAAATACATTTGAGTTTAGGATTAACAGGAAATATTGTCCCAGTATACACAAGCTCTATAATGCATTTGGCATCTGTTACTGCATTGCGTAGGCAGGAACATCTTCCTCTTACAGCCCTATCCTATGCATCCTCATAATCATCTCTAAATGGCTGGAATACTCTTGAAAGCATAACCTGGGATTCAAGAAGTATAAGGAAAAATAGAGGAAAAGAATATCCCATTGCACAAAAGGGCATCTATTAATATGGCATTGAATTTTGTCCATAGGATCTATCCCAATCTTTACTTCTATCAGGTTACACTTGCAATGACCTTCAAGAACAGAGTTGTAGTGGGTGGGTTGCAAAGGACAGTCAATAGTGATACTGTAAAACTGCAGAATATACAGAAAAGTTGCTCTGGGGTCTAGAAGCTTATGTTTCACATTTCTTATCTCCTTCTAGTTGTCCTTTCTCATATTTCCTTCTGTTCTAATATTTTTATTATCTTTCAGGAGGTCAAGCTACTGTCCTGAGACTCTTGGTAAGAGGACGGTATAGAAAAACTTTAAATAAACAAATGCGCACGCACATACACGTGCGCCCACACACACAAACGTGGGCATTATATAGGATTGCTATTTTATTTCTAATATCATTATTAAGTGTTTCTAGGGCTGCATTCTGCACAAAATAAGCTAACAAAATTTAGAAAGATTTCTACTAAAACCTAAAGTAGAAAGATTCTTGCTCTGAAAGCCAAATCATTTCAGTGAGTTAAGCATTGAATGAAGACTGAGGAGATCCAGGTTCAAATCCACATTCATATATTAAACTTACTGAAGACTCTGGGTCAGTTGCTTCCTCTCAATCCAGTTATCTCATAGGGTTCTTGTGAGACAGAAACCTTTGGCTTTGGCTTTGAACTCCTTGGAAAAACACTGAAAAATAAATATAAATTGTTACCTAGTTGCAACAAAAATAGAGACTTATTTTCACTTATATAGCTAGGGTTATTTTCTCATTTAGAATTACACAAATTTTCATTTGAAAGATCTGTTGCTCAGACAGACCACTGCTCAGTAAACCACTGCAGGTATAATCAAGGCTGCCAGCCCATCCCTGGCCTCCCACTGTGCCTTCTGCTCAAAACCATCTTCCAAAGTGAGAGATCAGGAATGTGGATTCTCCAGAAGATTTGCCTGCCTAATATCTCAGCATCAGTTCAGTTAAATGAGAGACTGAGCAGGCAGCCTCTGAACAGACACTCCCAAGCCAGATGTAGTGCTTTGAGGCACACTTACTTAGAGAGTAGCATTGTGAGGTGGCTCTGGAGAATACCCAAATGGCTCTTTCCAGGAACACCTCACCATGCAGTCCTTCAAGAAAGCACTCCTTAAAGAGTGGCATTTGGGCCCAAGTACTTCACTAAAGAAACTGTTGTCTGATGTCTTGTCTGGGCTGCAGTGGGGGAAGAGGAGGAGGAATGATGGCATTTTATGCCATTGCTTCTGCCCTTTAATCTACACTACAACGATCCTGCTGTGGTTCTTAACTTCCCTGACAGCAGCTCACTTCAAAGTGAAGGGGATTACTGCTGAGTAAACAGCTGTGTTTCTGTTAAGACAATCAAAGCAGTTTATTTTAGAAAGTGAATAGAGTGTAACACAATAAAATGAAAAACAATGAATACATTACGCAGTTTTTAAATGGCAGTAGTTAAAATAATTTTTAAAATAGCAGCACAAACTTAAAAATGCCACCTGAAAGCAGATTTTTTTAAAATAAGAAAAATATCTAAACAGCATATCTCAGGAAACGGAAGCAAAAAATTTTTTTAAGGTTTTCTAATCATCTGAAGACAGGCAGGAGAGAAAGGGAGAGGGAGAGAGAAAGGGAGAGAGAGGGAGTATGTGTGTTCTGGCATATCTCTACTTAAAGGAATTTCCACAAACTTGGCACCATCATTGAAAAGGTCCTGTCTTGTGCACTTGTCCTGAACAGTCTTAAAGATAAACACCAGCATTTACAATAAACCCTGAAGCACATGGATTATCAACATTGAATCAATAAACTTTGATGTTCTGGTATCAGCGTTTCACACTAATTGAAGTGTCTGGACCATTTAGAAAGGTAACCCCAGACAGAGTTGCTGTGGTCCAATTGTACGATGCCACATCTATCTTCTCCTGGGAAGACTGCAGCTAATAGAAGAAGCCTGCAAAAAAGCAAACATAACTAACATTACTCTTATTTGCATATTAAAGAAAGTTATATAGATATACCCAAGCTGTGCAGCTGCCACTTTGGTCAGAATGAAACATTGTCAAAAACAATTTGGGTATCTTCACTCCCCTCCCTATCAACATGCAAACAAATCCAGACTGGAAGACCAACACAAGAAGTAGAGATATATGTCAGCTGATGAAAATTCAGTTGCAACTTCTAGATGACTTCTTCCACCATTTTAGTAAAAGTATGATACATAATATCAAATTGTGAGCCACCCCACAAGCTTAACAGCAATGGTGCATCAAGGAATATGATCACATTCCCATGAATGAGCAGAGCTACTTCAACGAACTATCTCTGAAGGATTTGAATGTTACTCCCCTCAAGATTTCAGCACTTATCACTTTAGATTTTATGCAAGCATTAAAAAACAGCAAGTTTATTGATTTACTGTGGCAAATAAGAATAAGCAAAGATTTGCTGTAAGAGTTCTCATATTTGGCTAAGTATTTTCAGTATTATTACTGGAGAGAGAAATAGTAAGCTGTCTATATCTTCCATGTGTGTACATATTTATCTGTGTAGCCTACTCATCAAAATGCTTGGGTGAGAAGTGCCACCCATACTCTTTGAAAACATGACTGCTGCCATCAGAGCTGTCCTATTTTGAACAGGCCTGCCTACTAGATGTGGTGAAACAGCCCTGAGAAGTGCTGTATCAGGGTGACTGTTATGCATCTGCAGTCATTAATGTCTGCAAACATTACAGCATTACAGCCAAGCATCTGCAGTCATTACAAGGGCCGCATACCCAAAGATAGCAGACATTTTCAGGTTTGCCTGGGCACATCCAGATCCATCTGCTTTAGGAAACAGCCAGTAAAGTGCATACATCAGGATTAAATTGTTATGTACCTGTAACTTCTTCTAGCATTACATTTCACTGTCATCGATTATTCATGTTTATAGTCAGGCTTAAAACTCTCCCACACTTCCAGCATTAAACTCTAAAAAGCTTATGTCACTCAAATATTTGTTTTTATTTTCATTAAATATTCAGAAAGAGGAAGCACTGCTTCTTTGGCACAAAGCCAAGTTTGACTGTTGAATATCACCTATAAAATGTTTACACTGTACATTCCACTCTACATGTTGAGGCCTTTTGACACTATCAAGACCAGTCTTGGTACCATTCAATTCTAATCCTTCCAACTGAGGCCAGATGTTTCCCAACAGAAATCATCCTCCACATGGAATCAGAGGTGGATGAAGCTAAAATACCTGAAAAAGTGAAGGAAAGTCTTTACTCAACAGCAGCAGCCTCAATGTACCAATCACTGAAGATTTGTTATGAAGAAAGAACTCTTGTAGGAATTAAGATTTTGTAGAACATTTGGAGAAAGTTAAAATGACTACAGTCTTCAAAATCACATTCCCAAGCTACTATGTTCACATTTTTCCATCAAAGGGAGCTTATAGTTAAAATGAAATTAGCATCTGAAACTAAATCACACACATGAAGTACCATATCTGCATTTGGACCTTTTAAATATTTCATAGTTTAAGAAAACAACTTGGTTGGGACAGGTTCTTCTCCCACATACAGCAGTCTCATTCATTCTTACTTTTCACATCTGGAGCAATCTGGAGATTCTCTTTCTCTAGCCTCTTCTTCCATGCAGCATTTTGTTTTATGTCTTTCTGTACTGAATACAAAGTCTGTGCCCCTCAAGGTATTCAGAGAAATAAGGGTTGTAGTATACTTAAGAAAAATAGAGTGTGTATGTGGTGGAGGAAGTGGGGCAGGGGAGAGAACAACAACACATAGCAGAATTTTCTCTCATTTAAACATAAATAAAAGCAAGAGGTTTGGTTACCCCTTTTTTTGGCTAAATGTACAGTATCATTGCTGAAATATCATGGATGTTGCTTTTGATTTTTATGTGCTACAGTCTTTTGTCACTTCCACTTTGTAACTGAGCTTCAGGGCACTTCTTTTCAAGTTCTGTGAAACCAGATTTAAGAGTCACAAAGGCACCAAGCCAGTGGGATTCTTCTGCACTAGGGACTTTGTGATTGTCCACTGAAGACTGCCCAGCCTGCCAAACAATCAACAGAAGGTATTCCAGCTGAGTATTTAAATCAACACAAAAGTCATATGTGAGAAAAGCAATGATCTAATAGAGTAGAAAGACAACCTTTCTATCAGTGTACAGACTTTATCACATTCCAAGTGATATTTACTTCTGCTGGTCTACAAAATTTCCCATAATTTGTGCATTAAAACATGATGGCCATGAGGCTGTATCAACATGTCAATGGCCCCACCCATGAACGTGGACACACTCTGGACCTGGTTTTCTCGACGGGGCAGGAAGAGGGGGGTCTGAGTGTGAGGAACTTATGTTTGACACCCCTGTCATGGTCAGATCACTTCCTCGTGAGGTTTGTGCTCGAGAGTGGCCTTTCCCTCTGTAAGGGTGTGGACCCAATTGTGTGGGTCCGCCCCGGAGCCAGATGGATCCAGATGGATTCCTGAAGGCCTTAGGGGAGTTTCCGGCTGACAAGACTGGTGCTCCTGTCGAGGCTCTGGTCAAGCTATGGAATGGGGAAATGACCAGGGCGATTGACACGATCGCTCCCAAGCGTCCTCTCCCGCCAGGCAGAGCCCACTTTTCCCCTTGGTATACATCTGAGTTGTGGGCAATGAAGCAGGCAGGGAGATGTCTAGAGAGTAGGTGGAGGAGATCACGGGATGAATCTGACCAAACACACTTAAGTGCCCATTATCGGGCCTATGCTGTGGCAGTGAAGGCAGCGAAAAAGAGATTCTTTTCCGCTTCCATTGCCTCCTCAAAATGCCATCTGGTGGAGCTGTTTCAGGTGGTACAAGGCCTGGTTTATCCTGGCCCGAAGAAAGATCTGATTCCACCTTTGAAGGCCCGCTGTGATGAGTTTGCCCAGCATTTCAGGGAGAAAATCGCTCAGATTCGTCTTGAGCTTGACTCCACTAAGGATTCAGAGGCTTCTGGGGAGACACTAACGCTGCCGTCTGGTCCACAATTAATGGATGAATTTCAGTTATTGCGGCCTGATGATGTGGACAAGGTGCTTGGATGAGTATGTCCCACCACTTGCTTATTGGATCCTTGCCCATCTTGGCTAATTAACAACGCCAAGCACAGGATTGGGACCTGGATCTTGGAAGTGGTTAACACTTTTCTGAGGGAGGGTCAGGTACCTAGTCTCTTGAAAGAGGCGGTAGTCTGACTGGTCCTGAAGAACGCATCACTGGATCCAGGGAAGGCCTCTAATTATAGACTGGTGGCCAATATTCCGTTCCTGGGCAAGGTATTAGAGCGGGTGGTGGTGGGACAACTCCAAGCACTCTTGGATGAAACTGATTATCTTAACCCATTTCAGTCCGGCTTCAGACCTGGATACGGTACTTAATCTGCCTTGCTCGCCATGTATGAAGACCTGTGCAGGGAGAGGGACAGTGGGAGTGCATCCCTGTTGGTTCTCCTGGACCTCTCAGCGGCTTTCGATACCATCGACCATGGTATCCTTCTGGATAGGCTAGTGGGATTGGGGGTCGGAAGCACTGCTCTGCAGTGGTTCCGCTCCTATCTCAATGGCTGATTCCAGAAGGTGGTGCTGGGGTCTATGGCTCTGCGCCATGGCAGTTATGCCATGGAGTTCCACAGGGATCCATTTTGTCCCCTTTGCTGTTTAATATCTACATGAAACCACTGGGAGAGATCATCAGGAGGTGTGGGCTGCAGAGTCATCAGTACACTGATGATACCCAGCTCTACCTCTCGTTTTCCACCGATCCAGGTAAGGCAGTGGCTGTACTGAATCGGTGCCAGGCCGAGGTAATGGGCTGGATGAGGGCCAATAAACTGAAGCTCAATCCAGAAAAGACGGAGGTCCTGTTGGTTGGTGGATCGGGCTTCGGGGAAGGTGAATTGAACTTAGTCCTGAATGGGGTTGCACTCCCCCCCTAGGGACAAAGTCCGCAGCTTGGGAGTGCTCCTCAACCCAGAGCTTTCTTTGGAAGCTCAGGTGACAGCAGTGGTGAGGTGCGCTTTCTTTCAGCTTCGGCTGATCTATCTGCTGCGCCCTTACCTGGAGAATGACTGCCTAGCGACAGTGATACATGCGTTGGTGACTTCCTGACTTGATTTCTGTAATGCTCTCTATGTGGGGCTGCCCTTGAAAATGGTCTGGATACTTCAATGGTTCAAAACAGAGCTGCCAGGTTGCTGATGGGGACTGGGCGTTATGCTCATATGACCCCAGTTCTCCGTCAGCTACACTGGCTCCCCATTGAAGCCTGGGCCCAATTCAAGGTATTGGTAATGACCTATAAAGCCCTAAACGGCTTGGGCCCTGTTTACCTGAAGGAGCACTTATATCCGTACTTGCCTGTCCGCCCCTTGAGATCGGCGGGGGAGGCCCTTTTCCTAGAACCCTCCGTGAAGGAAATTAGGAGGGTGACTACTCGGAGGAGGGCTTTCTCTGCGGTGGCGCCCAACCTATGGAACGCGCTCCCCAGAGAGGTCTGCCTGGCGCCATCGTTATGTGTTTTTCGGTGCCAGGTGAAGACCTTTTTATTCAAATGCTATTTTAATTGTTAATATTTTTATTAGTTTTAATTTCTGGCCAGGATGACTCAACTTATACTTATTGTTATATTTTTAATATTGATTTATTTATTAATATTGAAGGTGAATTTTGCAATATTTTTATGTATGTGAGCCGCCCCGAGGCTTCAGCGATGAGGCGGCATAGAAGTGTGCTAAACAAACAAACAAACAAACAAACAAACATTGCTTTATCCCTGCTGGAACTAACAGAATCTTCCCTAATGAAAAATAATCAGGTGACATTAAACATTTTTTTTTTACTTTTGGTGTACTTTCAACATGATTTTAAAGAAAATCTTACAGTGTAAACCTATTCATGTCTCTTTAGAGATAAACCCCACTGTGTTAAATGAGACTTGCTCCCAGGTGCATCCTAAACATATCTGAGTTTAGCACCATTGAACATAATTGCAGTTACTTCTGATTTTGCTGTTTAATATAGATGGTGTGATCAGTCTGTTTCCAGTCCATGAAAGTTTTGCATGTGTGCACTCATAAGACAGTTCCATCCCAGTCACACATTTAAAATGCTTATGAAACACAAATTTATATGATTAGCAGTTTTCTGTGCATCTTGGTGCATTTCTTTCAATCTGAAAACTGCAGCACAAAATATAGAGGAATGAGAAATCTGAAGGATGAGTCCAAGTTATGCATATGAACTTGGTCAGTTGATAAATTGGTTTACAGTATAATCCAATGTGACTGCACTGTTGCACTGTTCAATAATCTCCCAATGTGGAGGGTCATGGGCATCCTTTATGCCCCTCACTCGTCATGGCGAAGGGGCTTGCAAACCTAAGAGCTATGCGATGAAGGGCCACCCAAAATGGTCAGGTCAAAGCAGAGAGCTCTGACAAAATGTGATCCACTGGAGAAGGAAATGGCAACCCACTCCAGTATCTTTGCCATGAAAACCCCATGGACAGTACCAAAAGGCAAAAAGATATGATGCCAGAAGATGAGCCCCTCTGGTCAGAAGGTGTCCAATATGCTACTGGGGAAGATCAGAGGGCTAGTACTAGTAGCTCCAGAAAGAATGAAGTGACTGGGTCAAAGCTGAAAGGACACTCAGTTGCAGGTGTATCTGGTGATGAAAGGAAAGTTCAATGCTGCAAAGATCTATATTCCATAGGAACCTGGAATGTAAGATCCATGAATCAAGGCAAGCTGGATATGGTCAAACAAGAGATGACAAGTCTGAACATTGACGTCTTAGGAATCAGTGAACTAAAATGGACAGGAATTGGGTAAATTTAATTCAAATGACCATCAGGTATACTACTGTGGGCAAGAATCCCTCAGAAGAAATGGAGTAGCCTTCATAGTCAATAAAAGAGTAGGAAAAGCAGTACTGGGATACAATCTCCAAAATGACACAATGATCTCAGTTCGAATCCAAGGCAAACCATTCAACATCACAATAGTCCAAATCTATGCCCCAACCATGGGTGCTGAAGAGACTGAAGTTGACCAGTTCTATGAAGGCCTACAACACCTTCTAGAATTAACACCAAAAAATGATGTCTTTATCATCATGGGGGATTGGAATGCTAAAGTAGGAAGCCAAAAGATAACCAGGATAACAGGCAAGTTTGGCGTTGGAGTACAAAATGAAGCAGGGCACAAGCTGGTAGAATTTTGTTGAGAGAATACGATGGTCATAGCAAACACTCTTTTCCAACAACCCAAGAGATGACTCTACACATGGACATCACCAGACGGTCAACACAGTAATCAGATTGACTATGTGTTCTGCAGCCAAAGATGGAGAAGCTCTATACAGTCAGTAAAAACTAGACCAGGATCTGACTGTGGCTCAGATCATAAGCTTCTTGTTGCAAAATTTAGGCTTAAATTGAAGAAAGTAGGGAAAAGCACTAGGCCACTCAGGTATGACCTAAATCATATCCCTAATGAATATACAGTGGAGGTGACAAATAGATTTAAGGAATTAGATCTGATAGACAGAGTGCCTGATGAATTATCGACGGAGGTTCACAACATTGTACAAGAGGTAGCAACTAAAACCATCCCAAAGAAAAAGAAATGCAAGAAAGCAAAATGGCCAAAATGGCAGGGACCTAACACAGGCAGAAGAGATCAAGAAGAGGTGGCAAGATTACATAGAAGAACTATACAAGAAAGAGTTTAGCATCCCTGATAAGCACGATGGGGTGGTCACTGACCTCGAGCCAGACATCCTGGAATGTGAAGTCAAATGGGCCTTAGGAAGTCTGAGCAACAACAAAGCTAGTGGAGGTGACAGTATTCCAGCTGAATAATTCAAAATCTTAAAATGCAGTAAAAGTGCTACACTAAATATGCCAGCAAATTTGGGAAACTCAACAGTGGCCACAGGATTGGAAAAGATCAGTTTACATTCCAATCCCAAAGAAGGGCAATGCCAAAGTATGTTCAAACTACCGCACCATTGCACTCATTTCACATGCTAGCAAAGTTATGCTCAAAATCCTAAAAGCTAGGCTCCAGCGGTATGTGGACCGAGGACTACCAGAAGTACATGCAGGATTTCGAAGAGTGAGAGGAACTAGAGATCAAATTGCCAACATACGCTGGATCAGAACAAATTGTGGCAAGTTCTTAAAATGATGAGAGTACCTTACCATCTTATTTGTCTCTTGAGAAACCTATATGTGGGTCAAGAAGCAACAGTGAGAACTGGACACGGAACCACTGATTGGTTCAAAATTGAGAAAGGAGTTCGGCAAATCTAGACAGCATACTAAAAAGCAGAGACATCACCCTGCCAACAGAAGTGCGTATAGTCAAGGCTATGGTTTTCCCAGATGCAATGTATGGCTGTGAAAGCTGGACCATAAGGAAGGCTGAGCACCAAAGGATTGAGGCCTTTGAATTGTGGTGCTGGAGGACACTCTGCGAATCCCTTGGACCACAAGGCGATCAAACCGGTCAGTCCTAGAGGGGATCAACCCTGACTGCTCTTTAGAAGGCCAGATCCTGAAGATGAAACTCAAATACTTTGGCCACCTAATGAGAAGGAAGGACTCCCTGGAGAAGAGCCTAATGCTGGGAACAATAGATGGGGACGGCAGAGGATGAGGTGGCTAGATGGAGTCACTGAAGCAGTTGGTGTGAACTTAGGGATGGTGGAAGACAGGAAGGCCTGGAGGAATGTTGTCCATGGGGTTGCGATGGGTTGGACGTGACTTCGCAACTAACAACAAGAACAATGGGCATCCTATGGAGGGCAGTAGCAGCATACAGGCAAAGGTTGCCTCAGAACATCTCCCACCTTGCAAAAGCATGTAGATTGTTAATTTGGCCACCTAAGTGTTTTGTCCAAGTGTACAGGGAGGGAAGTCTGAGATACTGCCAGATGTCTATGCTTGCTGGCAATACCTGTCTTCCCCTTCCTGCCTCCTCAGATGCCTCCAGAACACAGTCTCCACAGTCTTGCTTGTGATCATGCCCCACAGCCAGCAGAGTTCTTTTTACACTGGCTACAAGGGCTCTCCAACTTCAGAGCCTTAGCTCTGACCACAGATTAGGTTTCTAAGGTTAGAGATGGGACTCTGATATCTCCTATCTGATGAGGCACTGTCTAGTGGCTACAAGTTTGTGCCTTACTTGTTTTATTTACGCCTTACCTTTCTTCCAAAGAATAGTGCTCAAGGCAGCTAAACAATAAAATCCAGACTAAAAACATAATCATAATATTAAGCACGACATAAAACAAGTACATTAAAAACACAGCCAAACAAAAAGGGGGAGCAACACCAAACAATTTTTAAAGCCCATCTGCAGCAGATCAGTTCATAAGGCAGAGTTTTGCCTGAACAAAAATAACAGAGCATTGGCTAATCCAGCCTTCTTCTGCTGAAAGTTCCAGAGCCTGGGATCACCCACCAAGAAGACTCTTTCTTGCATCCATATGAGGAGAGACTGAGATAGCTGGGTCTTTTCATCCTGGAGAGAAGGAGACTCAGAGGGACATACAGGTACATGAGGGGGTGCCACGCAGAGGTGGGTCATGACCTTTTTTCCCCTGCAGTGGAGGGCATCTGCTGTGAGGATCATTGTGCAAATTTTGCATACAAGTAAACTCTAATGGAATTCTCAAATTCCATTTTCCTAACACTGCAACTTGCTACAGCCATATGTATTCATGACAACCATTTCTGATGAAGTGAAGTACAAGTCATGAAAGCTATGCCATAATACTTTTTTCAGGCTTTAAGATGTTCCAGGAATCAGTCTTCTTGTTAGAAATTTATGAACAATTTTTTGATTGATTAATAATATGTACCACTTAATAGATTAATAAGTTTTAGTTTGTTAATCTAGCTTTTTAATTGTCTTAAACATTTCACCCTACTAGTGAAACATGTACCATCTTAAATGTTTGCATATTTAATTTAAATAAATTATTCTAATACCTATTTTTATGTATCTTTTCTGCTCAAAAGAAATTTCTTTTTAAATAAGGAAATACAGAACTTCAGTATTAGCTTGAAATTTTAGAACTATCTCCCTTGATGGCAGAATTATTTGACTATATTCTTCAACCCATTTTTATTCAGTAAGAGAAAATACTATTCACTGTCTGCAAAGGTCATTTACTATCAGGTTTACTGTATACACCCAATTTTATATTGCATAATAAATTTTCAGCTGGCCTGGTATGTGACAATGCTGAAGGTTCAATCAGAGGTTGACTGTATCAATCTTTAATGTATCTTTCAAAAAAAATAGCACTAGTTTTTAATGAAAAGAAATGTTCTTACTTTACATGATCTATTTTATGGGACTATTTAAATGACTTTTATTGCATATTTAATACTGAGATAAGTATAGTCACAAAGTTACCCTTGTTCCTCTTTCTTGCATGATTTTTTTTTTCAGATTAGTTGGCCTATTGTGAGAACTGCTATGATTAAAAGAGAGCAAAGCAATAGTCCTATATACACTTATCTGTGCTCTAAATCCCAATGATAAAAATGTGGCTTACATCTGAGTAAACACAGCATTGTAGTGTGAGACTGCAATACTTACTGATTCACCTGGGAACAATCCCTATTGAACTCAGTAGGACTTATTTCATAATCCTACACATAATTACTCAGTAGCAGGTTATTAGTCAGAACATTTCTGATTTAAATCTCACCTCTAGCAGGAATCCAAGAGGTGATGTTACACAAAACCCAACGTCTTAGCCTCTGTAAGATCTGCAATATGGGGTTGATACTGACCTACTTTACAGAGCTTTTGTGAGGACTAGAAAATAAAACACATGAACTGAACATTTTTGCTAAGCAGCTAATCTGATCTTGGTATAATGCTCTGGCTGCTCTCTGGGTGCTTATGGTCCACATGTGGAAATTGTGTCAAGTCACCTCTTCAGTCATGAACATCAAAAGTATGGGAAGTATCACAACAGCATTCATATACCCACCTAGGACCATAGCAATTATTTGCTCTGCCCATCCCTTGTCTCACCAGAGTGGGACACTCAAGCCATCTGCTAAGTAGATAAGCTGCTAGATAGATAAGGCTCCTGTCTAACATAGTATATTGGGCACAGGTAGATTAATTAAATAATCTACTACTAGTTTTTGTGGTGAGAGCCAATTTTAATAAGTCAACCTGAGATTTTAAGACCTACCTTATAGACAGACAGATGAATGGATGGACTGACTACTGCAGTTCAGGAGGTACCTTAGGCAGAATGAAAGGAAACTATTAAAAGTGCCTTCAACAATGGGCAGAAGTTTTTATTCATTACAGTAATCTGACTGACACTTCCATCAATTATCCCATGAGGACACCTGTATTAAGGTTTAGTGATACACATTTTTTAAAAATGATCGACTGGTCAGATGACAGTTAATCATTCAAACTGTTTGGGTTGTATCTAAATTTATTTTAGCAGAAAATGTATGAAAAGTGGCATTCTTTCAATAGTGTTTGCACAACTGTCAGCAGAAAAAACTAGCACAAGTAGTGCAAACAACATCTACCATAACTGAGTTATAATGAACTGTGTAACCATTTCTGAAATAGTTTGTGAAACAATTTGCACAAGTGAGTGCAAAATCATTAGGTCAGACATTTGCATAAGAAAAACTTTGGTTGGTATAGCAGAACTCCATTGGCTATAACTCACTGCTTGACTGCCAGTCATCCAAATGTTTATGACTGCATAGATCTAATCATTGAAGGGTCTAATGTGTTTGCCTGCATATGGATAGACTTCTGAGTAGACATCTCAACTTTCAAAATGGAGAGGGAGTTTTGTAGTGGCTATTGCAAAAATGTCACTTTTACTCTAAAAAAATACATGTAAAATCCAGGAGCATTCCTTATTTCATTTAGTATCATCACAGGGAATTAGGTGTAAAGCTTTCCCAGTATTCCCCAAATTATGTTCTCTCCTAATAATAATAGAAATTACTCAATAACATGCAAACTACTCAATAACATGCAGAAGGTTACTCAAAGACATGCAAAATCAGTAATGAGTCTGGCATATAGTCAGAAAAAATATCCAAAGCATAATGAAAAAATAATGCTGGATATGGGCATGACAAATACAAATTAGATAAACAAACAGGAAATGTATCAATGTATTTGGGAAATGCCGCATGTTGGCCAATATTTCAAGTAACATAATTTAGACAATGGTTCTTTAAATGCTTGAGATGAAAGGATAGTAGTTAAAAATATCAAAGCAGAATTTTATTTATTTAGAATAATTTTAAAAGAGTTACATTTTACATAATTTATGTGAAAGTTTTATTGATGATTTTTAAATAATAGCTTCCATTTTAAGGTCAGATGGTTCCATTTTAAGGTATAGTACATATATTACTTTCTAAGGCTGAGAACTTAAACAGGGTATAATGACATTAGAGTCTTATCAGTTTACATTCCTTGCAACATATGCACATTTATTTTGCCAGAGCCTAAGAAATGCTTGACAAATATTTAATAAGCTTGTCTTTCATAGCCCTATATTTTCAAATTTGCCACTAACATCAAATCTAAGATACTGTCTCATATAGCCACATCTTTATATTAATACAAATTATTTTATGTATAGCATAATCTTTTGTAATGTATTCTAGACCTACAGAATTTATTCTAATGAAACTTTAGATGAAGAATAACAAAGATCACACATGCAAGAGAGGTTATAATCAACTATCTTTCATTTAACCCATATTACTCTTATTCCATTGTTTTAATGTTGATGATTTCATTCATACTACACAGAATTTATTATAAACCCTTCTGGAATAGCTAATTAAATATGCCTGTTTGTTGGAATGTTGCATCATATTTGGAGCAAAACAACCTAGTATTTCACCAGTGAGATTAAATGTAACAAACAAAAGCAAGAAAATGCAACCTAAAAATTCAACCCACAACCTAAAAAGTATTTTTGAAATTGACATAATAATCTATATAAATCAAAGCAAACACTTCAGAAACTAACATTTCTAAACTTCCCTTGAATAAATTTTGCAAAGAAATATTTTCTGTGTATTTGTCCAAAGAACATGATTTCTTAAAGTGATTTCAGAAAAGACTTTCATTGGGCAATCATGCTCCGTCTTCCATGGAATTTTAGCAGTGAAGCTCCAACAACATCTTATCCTTCTTTGTTTGCCAATAAGACAGGAATGTTGTAGTTCCTGGGTGATCAACCATGCAATATTCAGATTCCCCACCCTCCAAGAGCTCAAAGCTTCCAACCTGCTGGCTGCCTCTCTGAAAACACAACCTCAAAGAAGGCAGGTAAAGTGGTGTTTTGGTGATATAAAGCAGAAGAGACAAAACTGTCAGGACGCGATTTATCATGATTCTCCTCTTCCTCAAAACTTCAAAGATCAGAGGGGAGGGAGACAATAATCGGCCCTTGTGCTCTTCCCACCCTATCAACTTCACTCTGGAGGCATAAGAATCTTAGAAGTTTCTGAGTTTGGGACATTCAAGCAACACAGAGCAATTGTTGTTGTTGTTAGTCGCAAAGTCGTGTCCGACCCATCGTGACCCCATGGACAACATTCCTCCTGGCCTTCCTGTCCTCCACCATCCCCCGGAGTCCACCTAAGTTCACACCAACTGCTTCATCTAGCCACCTCACAGAGCAATTGCTCAGTATTGATTTCCTTATGGAATTCTATAAACAGTCATAAAGAAAGCACAGTTCATATATTAAAGAAGCAAGCACACCACCAAATCCCTTCAGTGGATTCCATAATGTTCCTGCAATGTTTGAATAACACAATCACCTTGGATGGCTAGCTTAATAAAGCACAAGAACTAAGTGACAGTTAGGCATCCAAATCCTGTGCATGTTTATTCAGAAGTTGGTGCCATTAGATTCAAGATAGCTTATCACTGTGTAAGTGCAAATAGCACAGGACACATAAAATTAGTCCATTCCACCCTAGACACTTCTCCCAATCTGGCTATGCAGAAGCACATTTTCGCACATTGATCCCAAGATGAATAAATACCATTCAAAATGGGTGTTAATGATCTTGTGCTTGGTTTCTCTTTTTAGCCAGCTGTTGCAGATGTGCAATCAGCAACAGCACCAATTAACTATTCAAGAAGGGGAATAGTAGGCTAGATCCATCCTCAAATTCTGATGAGCAAGTTTGCTGACTGACATACCTTTGTGAGTACATGTTGGATGGGGGGGTGGTGTTGAGAGTTGGCAATCCTTTTCAAGACATAATTTAAAACTTTAGGACTAAGACATGAAAAGGCAAGAGTATCTCTCTTCCTTCAAAGCAAACATTTAGAAGTGTGCACATACACATGCTCACATGTTTTATGAAATCTCTTCATAAAACTTACCCAAACCAGTCACATAAATATGCTTGCTTATTAGAATCTGTTGATTTCATTCTAGTCTTCTCATTTCCTTCTCCCACCTTTTTCATATTTTCTCATGATCATTTTTCCCTATAATCTTCATGTCATCTCTAACAGAAGTGTAAAAGGTAAGAACACTTTTGGTCAAAAAGTCATATTGATCTTTCAATAAAATAAATAAGTCTGTCCTTACTGTGTCTTAAAAAGCAGTACCTAAAATCCTCAGCCAATCGTACTGTTTGTCTTTTACCCAGAAATGAGAAGAACTAATTATAACTGTCCATGAGAGGAACAGAGTTGCCTTACTCGAGGAAGTACTTGAAATATAATGGGTCACTATGACATATGAGAAAAGTGACCTAGGACAAATGCAATATATAAATGGTAGACTCTTTCAAAGTTAAGCCTAAACAAAAAGTTTGCATCCTATTTTTCATCTTGAGTTATTTAATGAAAAAAATAGTGGGAAATTTTAAACGTTTTTATCACTTCATTCCTCTAAAGCAGAACCATGTTAATTACAATAATCAGTCATAGATTTAACCATTTATGGAAACTAAATGTTCAATTTACCATCCCACATGGAGAGTTAGTATGCAGGATTAATGGGTACGGCCATCAGAAGTATTAGAAGACAAAACTAATTTACACATCCCAACAACCCCTTCATGTAATCTTTACACAGGTGAAGGTTGGTCATATATAACTCCATAGAGTCATCTGGAATAGATGGAGAAGAGGCCCTGAACTGAAAATTATCCATTTTTAATTGTGAAGAAACTTCAACAGCATTACATTTTACTTTAGGGGTTGGGGGGTGGATTCTTCAAAATGAAGGTATTGGCAAGGAGAAAACTGAAAATCACTGTAAAACATGTCCAATATTTCCAAACTGCTTAGGCTTATTCAAATCAACAATAATAGCAGCTGAGCTAGAATGTCTACCACAGATCTGGAATGGTATAGTTACTTGATAGATTGAAGAAAGCTACAAGAGTCAAGAAGGTTTTCATACGGGAATGCATGTCTTGCCCAAATGACAAGAACAAAAAGGAACACTTTGCCAAGAGGAATGCAAGTGGTTAAAGTATGCAGAGCGAGTTTATGAAGACCACATCACTTTAAATAATTAAAGACATCAGAAGCACAATACTGAATAGGTTTTAAAAAGGACTTTTACTATTCCTATTTATAATTTCATAAGAATTCTTGAAGTAGCAAGCTAAATTTTTTTAAATTATCAGCAAGCTTTCAAAAGTGTGTTCTACCATACAAATGTGGCTGTGTCATTGGGGTAGGAAGGAAAGGAAACCACCAACATCAATCAAGAATGAAAAAGTTAAATTGTTTCCCACTGGTTATTCTCATCTATTAATATTTAATCTATTATAATAGTGTTAAATAGAGTGTTAAATTACTTTTGCTGTTTGCATTTCTGTGTTGTGCATGCTCATCTCCACTTCTTCCAATTGACATTTGCTGCAATCTTCTAAATTATATTTTAGAATAATATTTAAGCAGAAAAAAGGCTGTGCCTGGGACATGTTTGAACATATTCTTTCTCACAACCTAAACTTAGTAGTATAAATTAAAAGTTTGGTTATTTTGTTTTCTTTACCTCTGTAGACTTTTTCTACAGTGAGATTGCTCATCTACTACTAGCATGGAAATTTCAAATGAAGTTCAAAGTAGTTAATGGACCACTGCAGCAATTTGTTATAGGAACATGGCTTTTGGTGCACATGCTGAACAGCCCCAGGCCACATGGTCTGCCACATCCAATTCACAGAAAACAGCAGCCTTGAGCATGTAAACATAGAAACATAGAAAACATAGAAAAAGAGCGAGTCAGAAGGGGCCTCCCGGGCCATCTAGTACCATGTAGAACTGCTTCTGTTACTGAAGTGAACAAGATATGCGACTCAGTTCCATGACTTTTATCAGAGCAAGCACAAAGGTCTGGATGACTGTCAATAGATATTCTTCAAGCATCTATTCTTGAATCTCTTTATTCTTTTATAATGTGATTCAAGATTTTCAAATATTTTTGACAAGTACAGAAGTACTACAAAAAAACAAAACCCAGACTGTAGAAGTTACGCATGTGGATCACAAAGATAAAATGCTGAAGGACAAGGACTGAGAGTCTGAAGATTCCAAAAATTAAGTGGAGAAATGATGCACATTAGGCTTGCATTTGAATGATGACAACCGTTTTCCCAAATTTTGAGCCCATAGGCCAACATAGATAGAAATAGGGTCAGTATATAATCAAGTAACTTAGTGATGCTGGATTTATTTGTAGCTGGGTGGAGTTGGGAGTTTTTTTGCATCTGATCTGTTCTTGTTTAAAAGATAACATAAAGTCTTACTAGCTTCCTAACAGATGTGCTTCCCAGTCTGAAAGTCTCCCAGAACAAAATATTTCTCATGAAAGTACATAAACCAAGGATTGACTTAAATACGAGATACTTGGAGAAAAAGAGCCTAACTTGGGCCTCTGGAAATTCTCATGGTCCAAGTCTGCCAGAACTAACTACACTGCATTCCTTAAGACTACACAGAATGAAGCAAAGCTTCTGCTTCATACTGGACCTAAAGGAGAAAAATTAAACCAAAACAAAGAATAATCCCCACAGACACTCCTCATATAATACAAACTGCATGCCACTTCTTAAATACCTAAATGGCACATTAAAAACTCTATTTCAAGCCAATGATTTGTTCATTAAGTACTGATGGCATTAGAAGGCCATGCTGGAAAAGACCAAGGCTCCATCTAGTCCGGCGTTCTGCTTCCCACAGAAAACCAAGAAGCAAGACATGAAGGCAATAGAACACTCCAGTGACTGGCACATATGGCCTGTGATACTGGAGGTAGCTTGTAGCAATCAGGACTAGCAGTCACTGAAAACTTACCCCTCCATGAATTCATCCAGTTCCCTTTTTAAAGTCATCCAAATTGGATGTGTGTAGGAAAGGTAATATATTTTCTCTTTCCTAAATCTTCTACTCATCAGCTTCATGGGATAATTCCATGTTGTGCTATTTTGAGAGATGGAGAAATATGTCTCTCTATTCACTTTTTCCACATCATGAAACACTTTGGACATCTCTAACAAGTCTGCATGTACTTACTTTTTTTCTACACTGGAAAAGAGATATACTAGGAGAGATATGTTCCTAAACAGCTCTTTTGCATGTCATTGTGTCTGAACATGAAAAGAAGATCTATGCCATTGGGGATCCTGTTTTATCAGGATTTGCAAATGCTTCTACTAACTTTCAAGAGAACCCAAATAGGACACTGTGAACTCTGTGATCATTCCTCAACTCTCTTATATTAGATTCTTGGGGTGCAATACCCTTCCAATAACCTTACAATAGCCCTCAGGATATTGTTGATTATTTTTACATCAAATGTTGGGAATAAAAGAGGCACACAAGAACAGGGCAAGTGTGACAGTAACTCTTCAGATGAGGACGGTGAAGCCTGGGAAGGGAGCCCTGCAGACATAGAAATGGCAGAGCAGGGAAAGCTTATGTCAAGCTGCCATCTTAGGGAGTCCTGGAAGACCCTGGGAACTGACAGGATCTGAAAGTGCTGAGTGGGAACATGAGAGAGGAGCCTGGTCTGATCCCTGACCCCATGACATGGCAGCAGGGAAGAAGGGCAAGCCAACTAGGTGGCCTGCATACATCCCCAGAGGGGGACTCCCAGAGGGTTCAGGGCTACTCAAAAGGAAAGTTCTCAGAAATAATTTCTAGTTAAGGTTCAATGAACCACTCTGTATGCTAGGAGACTCTTTCTGTGCTAGTGATAGCTTGCTGGATATACAGTGGAAATAAAGAACTTTAACTGTCTGTGATTTGAAGAGTGTAGGGGTACCTAGCTCCTAACAGCAACCATTTATACCTCTTAGGTTAGACTGTCATGAACTGTGCTATAAGCTTACATGCTTGACTTATGTGGCTTCCTACTTTAGCCTCAGATGCACCTTCCATGATAATCTTGCTGAAGGCACCTATATACAATTATCCATATTTTTAACAATATGCTTAAAAAATTCTCAGTGGCTTCTTCCTGGCTCCAAACTCTCCACTGAGGTAGACTAGGTTGGCTCTTTCTCTCTTGTTCTTCTGCCAGCTAGCAGATACATTTCTTTTCAGGCACATAAGCTGGTCTACTGTTGAAGGGTTTTTTCCTGTTTTTATTTAACTGTTTGAATGCTGTAAATTTCATTTACTGTTGTGCTTTTACTATTTTTGTTTTACTGTTAAATTTTGGTTAAGGCTTTTCAGCCAATTGCTTGAGAGGAGACACACTAAATGGTTGTAGAATAGTGCTAATAGCAATGTGATTGACAGTGGATGGAACTATAGATGTGTAGCACAGTTTCTGTAAGTGATCCAAGTATTAATCAGCTGTTTAGATTAAGAAGGAAGCAAGACAAGATAAATATTGGTTGGCATCAAATATTTATCTCATATTCATTTCTGTGGGTCTGTTTGAAGTAGGGTTATTAAAACACACTGCTTCTTTACCTGCTATTTTTCTCCTAAACAACTGATCAAAGCTATCACCTATGTTCTGAATTATGCACACATATCAAGCAACAAGTCACATATGGAGCCACTATTTGGAGGTGAGATTCCTCACTGAGGTAGCCAGACACATGCCAAAGTCAGTTTCCATGCTTGCCTTCAAACTAGACTGGTGCTATTAAACTCTCATTTTTAACTTTCAGTGAATTTCTGTTTGCATGTTATACAGAATGCTTAATGATCAAACATCACTTGACAAATTTTCAATTATGACATAGCAAGTATTTCAAAGTCTAAGAGAGTTGCAATGTTAGTATTTACATTTCTATTATATTTTAGTTAAAATAATAAATTTTAAAAGTTTGTAACTCTCTTTTCTGGAATTAAAATTAAAATATACAATATTTTATATTGAAATTATAGTATAAGTTTCTGCTTTGCACTGTCAATTTACAAATTTTCTATAAGAGAATTTAAGGTGGGTAAACAATTTTCTTTTAAAAAATAATTTCATGGATTTTATGTTTAATTCTGTCTTCTCTCAATTACAGAATCATTTGACCACACAATGAAACATGGCTACCTGTCAATTAATTGTGACTACTAGTCCAGGAATATACATCACCTAAATATGTTTTGGACTGTATTTTTGTGCACAGGCTGCTTAAATCTCAAAGTCAGTGAGACTGAAGCAGCATAATTGTACACAGGAGAAGAGTCTGGGACTACAACAGCCATCTACAAACTAATCAATCAATCAAACAAAACAGCTAGAATGCACTGAGGCTTTATGCCTAGCATGGGTTCAAAAAAACAAAAACATATGAATATGGCATATGGAAATGCCCTGCAAATTTTAAAAACAGGAGTCACTGAGCATATAAGTGAAGTTTTTCTTTCATGAGAGCCAAAGTCAATAGAAGAACTAATTGAAAACCTATAAATTTAGTACAGAGCAGCATGTAGTCTCTATCTTACTCTGCCTATACATCAATAGGTCATTCTCAGTTAATTAAGTGAAGGCGTAATCAGCTTAATTTATGTAGTCCAGGGCAGTTAATGATATCTTAGTACAGTACCTGACGTTTGGCCTATCCATATAACTTGCAGGATGTTCCAAGTCTATTCTGCTGCAATTCGACTTCAGCTCCTCATTTTTCACACACAGCTTCTTGTCTGAAAACAGTAAATCAAACAGTCCTGAAACTGAATGTAAAAGAAAGCCTAATTAAATTAGCAAAGTACAGTCCTGACTTAACATTTCATTCTTGCTATGCATATAGCTTAAGACAAAATAATTGTTTGCTATAGCACAGCATATAAGTAGCGGGCATTTTAGTATGGCTCTTAAGAAAACTAAGACAAGCACAGAGACAAGATAAAGAAGCTCAACAGTTTTCAATAATCTCATTCTTAAACGGCACCTGCATAAAAAGGAAACAAGTCAGAATCATATAGAATATTCTTATAGATGTAGCTTAATCCCATGAGTTTAAAATATGGTACCTGGTGAGAAGACCATCTTTTTCTCTTGCAGCAGAAAACATTTCCATCTTGCCATCTCCATAGCTCGTCTTCGTTTTTCTGAAGCTGCAAGTTTACACACAAAGACAAACCACAATGTCAACCAATTGGACCTCACTTAAGGAACCGAGGAGATCGATTCGTAAAGCAAAGGATGAACAGGACCCCATTTCTGAAGTACGTTGCTCAAACTGCTCTTTCATTAAAAGATGCTCTCTCTTATTGATTTTGGCTTAAGTAATGAGAAAGCTTATCCAAAAATCTTTAGCATTTGGGCTCAAGTTAAGGAAATCAATACAGTCATTTCCCATTTGAACTGCATATGTGAGTTTTATGTACGGGAGATGAGACAAAGCCCAAATCGGATAAATCGATAGCATTGTCAATAGAACATGAAGCTGACAAATGGCGTTTTTAAGCAATTAAAGTGAGCTGTAAACATACAGAGGTTAATCAATTACAGTGTTTGGCTATTAACAGTTTTTAATTTGTATAAATATTATACACTGTAGTGAATCCTGGCAAATGAGGTGGTGTAAGCAAGCTTTTACCTTATAACTCAACAGATTATTACAAAAAGGGTGGGGGACAGAAAGTCACAATGACGTATATATCAGCCTATATTTTCCATATGGGAACAATGTGTGTGTTTCTTTTATTTAAATCAAGAGTCCATGCATATTAGCAAGTACTGGCAAAATTCATGTTACTATTCCATAATGAAAACTGAAAATATTTGCATAGAATACAAAGTTAACATGTAACAAGATCTTGATCCATTTGTCCTACCAAGTATGTTCACTGTCTACACACTACTTGTTAGTACTGTAAAATTAAACATTTTACATGTTTAACAATCATGCCCTAATCCTGAACATAGGAGTTACTCCCTGATACATACTTCCCTATGATAACACCTTGATCCAACCATTTAAACATACTAACAGAACTAGATGTACACTGTTATTCATCATTCTGTCTTGTTACCATAGGGGATCTGAAGTCTGAAACACTGTACCAATAGCTGTAAATTCTTGGACAGCTTTTCTGTTTGAAAAGAAAAATCTGAAAAACCTGCTATTCAAAGGAAAATTAGGTGGCAAAAATTCTAGTAATAGTCAACACTAGTTATTCTGGGTCATGCAAACAGAAACCCTTAAAAAGGGAGACTTAATTGCTCTTGTTTATGAATGTGCCATAGGCATCTGGTAAGAAACAGGATAGCGTTTTGATCTGGGCCAACAAGGCTATTCTTTATGGCATAAAGTATCAACTTGCTCCAAAAAATCAACTGATTTTACCCATGACACTTTGAACTGACAAACATCTCCATAAACAGGTGTGTATTTTTCCTGTGTGTCTTGCTTAGGCTATGGAACACACCACCAACAGGGTTTCTTCCCAGCTAATTGAAGACATAGACCTGGTTTGCAGCAGTCTACTGCCTATTTTAGGCAGTTCTCCATGATGGGCTCTTGTGGCATCCAAACTCAGAATGCTCTATCTGTGAGTCTGTTGCCGCTGAGCCTTAGAGAAAGAATAGCCTAAAATGCTCTTGCTCTCTCTTCACAAATGATCTTACTTCCTCAAGTTTGCCTAGCAACATATTGTGTTGCAACAGTGCAGCTTCCCCTTCTTTCTCAGGACTCTCTTTCCCTACTTCCCACAGTCCTTTCCCACTTCACTTAGTGAAGGAGGGATTTCCTGCCCATGTGAAACAGATGTGTGTAATTCTCCCCAGTAATCTTGATGAGGCTTGTTGTCTTGCAAGCTTCAGCTATATCTTTCAAGTTGCTTTTCCTCCATCTCCCACAGCAATGTTTCTCAAACTTTGCTTGCAGGGAAAATCCTATATGTAATTGAAAAACACAACTTGTGTGGTTGTTTGACACTTTCTACTGTACAATCCCTTAATACAATTGTTTTGCATTTGTGCAATGGATATGTACCAATACTAACAGCACCCCTAATTAGGGCAATAAAGTAATGACAATCACAGGGTGTGACGGAGTAGACAAATTTTCTAAAGGGAATTGGTAAAGGAAAACATATCCTGAATAAGCATCACCCCAGCACTAAAAAGACTACTACTATTGTGAAGGAAAAAGAATGTGATATGCAAATTCCACTGCAAGGCTGCCTTGGATACAAGCTGGAAGTGGCTAGAAGATGAGGGTGGGATGAGGGGGCAACACAACTCATGGCAAGCCAAATAATCTGTCAAGAATTGCATAGTCATTAATAGAATGACTTAATGTGACATGTGAACCTGTATATTGAGTTTTCCTTGAATGTTGATCTGATGGACAAATTCCAGTCAACTGATTTTAACTGAGTTGAGAAACCTTATTGTGACTAACTGTGCAGGGACAACCTGAGACATCTAGCTGCATGAGGCAAAGCAGCAAATAATATCTTCTCCAATTTTCCATCCATCCATACAGGTCAAGGTACATAGAAACCCAACTACCAAATCATTTTGACACATGATGCAGAAAATTCCACAGCCAAGAGAATAAAAATATAACTATAAATTAAATAACTAATACTTTCATGACACACGAAATTTGCTACCTGCAGTTGCTTCATCACTAAGCCCAATAATTGGGCTGGCCCTAAGCTTATGTTATTTAGTTTAAATTTGTGTTGATTCTCAGATGAAATTGGCAGTTGATATGGTTTGTTTTAGCTCAGTCATCACATAGGCTTACAAACACTTAAGTACAACATGTAATTATGTTACTGAAAGGAATTTTGTGGAACAAAATCCCAACAGATTTATTTAGCAATTTGCATGATGAATAAAGCCATAGGAACCAGGTGCTATTTACAGTTTCAAATATTAATCTGATAAGCAGTCCACAGAAAATTTGTTCAGATCCCAAAGCAACGGCAGAAATTTTGAGATACACAGAGGTCTAGTCACAAGAAAACTGAAAATCAACATTGAGGCAGACAAGAATACATGTAAGAAAGTGTCCCAATAATCTTGGGCCATGTTGAGGGTGATCCAACTCCAGCCCAAAGAAAGGTCCAACCTTTTTTGAGAAATCCAAAGCTTCATTATGTCTTCTTCCTGGGAAACCAAGAAACCTCTATTGCTGCTGCAGCTGCTTGCTTGTTTTGAGTAGATGAAGTCTGCAAAATTTTTGAATAGGTGTTGGGATAGGGTGGGTTGTTCATGGGAGTTTTTAAAAACTGTAAGTTTCAAATAAAGGATGTACTTTGCCCCATTTGCTTTTGGCAGTGCTTATGATTACAGTCCAAAACAGCTAGAGGACACTAAGTTGGGAGAGGTTGGTGTGACTACTGAATGGGAAGCAAGCAGAGATGCAAGACCAAAAGTGTCAACAAAAAGGAAACAGGCTGGAATGACTTGCTTTGACAGCAACAGGGTATACTAGGATTTGCTAATGCTCATCCAGAACGGCAATGAAAACGTCCAACTTCTACATGGTTTCCCAAATTGTACCATAACTCACCAAATACTTCACAAGATGGTTGTCTGGAGTAGCATAATCCCAGACAGAAAAGATACTTCTTGCTTGCCTGATAACTATAACACAAAAGCCATTCCATTTCCTTCAAATCTACATGGAAAGATAGTATCTAATAAAAAGTTATTTTGCAAAACAAAATGAACAATGGACGGTAACCAAGTCTAGTCTGACATAGGGTTAACCCACTGAAATGATTGGGACTGAAAGAAGCCATAACTCATGTAAGTCCCAGTCAACTAAATGAGTCTGGTTTATGTAGGACTAACAAGGGCTACTAGCCAAGATAATTCTGAAGTCACAAGCAGCAGAAGATAACAGCCAAGAAAGAAAGAGTGTTCTCATGCAGAACACCCTAAAAGCATATGACAGACCTGAAGAACTATGAGCATGCAGCATAGAAGCTCAAGAAAAACAGAAACCCAGAAGTGTAAAACTGGGATACAGCCATTTCAAAATGAAATGCACTTTTATTAAAGGTGCAGCTGTTCTTCAGACACATACCTTAAGGGAAGCCAAATTCCTTGGGGTATTGGGGGGGGGGGGGAGTCTCAGGCTTTGTGCATGCACAGTAATTTACCCATGATGGGAACATCTTGATAACACTGATGAATAAAAAAAAATGAACAATTTTCTTGCAGGCTTTTCCCCAATTCCATTCCCATTCACATGCCCATTTCTCCACTTTTATAACCCCTCCCTCCCATCAGCACATGAAGAAAGGCCTCATGTTTAGACTAAGCAACATGGTTTTCCTTTTGCCTATGAACTTAGCAGTAATGTGCACATACTTGGCAACCATTTTTCTGTGTTCACTTTCAAATCTAGGCAGCTCTTAATTTGATGGCCAAGTTATTAATGAGCAACTTAAGAATCATTAATGAACCTAAACAGCCAGATAGGTCAGACTGGAATCTTGCAAGGTCAGTGTGAGGAATTTTCTGCATAAAATATATTTCTTTCTAGAACCAAGTGTGCAGACAATGTCTTCCTGCCTAAGGTGCTAGTGCTGTTCTCATGTTGCAGAGCAGCTACCTCAATTAACTTATAGCTGAAGTTAACTTATAGCAACATTTGTATAGCCTGCAGGTGAATGGAAAAGTGTCTTCAAGTCCAGTGCTTTCTTCTATCAAACTCAACTCTGTTGTCAGGTGACTACTAAATTGCATTTTTTAGCTAGCCCTGATGCAGCTGAAAATCAGAATGGATAGGAAACGATCGGAACAAACTGAAAAATCAGAAGCGGGGAAGGAACAACCTTGATACTGTATATTTCCTGCACAAAGAAAGAGAAATCATTAGGGAACTTTACCCAGGTATACATTTGAAAATGCTCTCAAGTAGATGCCCTCTTACACACCACTAAAAATGAATTAAAAGAGAAAACAAATCTACAATAAATAATTAATTGAATGATCATGTATGAATGTAAATGCTGAAATAATGTCTAGAATTTAATACCGTACATCTCAAAAACATAATGTCTTAGTTTCAAAGTTCCCACAAGTGTCCTTGCTGCAGGAGAAGGCCAAACCAGATCCTTGCAGCTGTTCCTTGCCTGGCTGATGTATGGGGCTTGACAAGTCTCACCATAATGATTAACCTGGAAGACAAGAGGTACAGTCTCCCAGTGACCCTGGGTCAAGGGATGAGGGAAGAATTTGAAGTCCCAGGAAACTGATGCTGCTCCTGGCATGGAGGATGAGGTTAGTTCACTGTGCCAGTCTTTCTCTAGCTGATGTATAGGGCTTAGTAGTTCTCCTCTTCACCATGGTGTTCTACCATTGTGAAAGCCACAATAAATGCTCTTAAAACACACTATTTTTGCCATTCGAATTTTCAATATATCCCTAAGTTAACTGCTCAAGATTGCTCTGAATTTTCCCTTCATTTTTTGCTTGTCTCTAAAAGCTGGTAAGAATACCCCCAGGTACACACAGCTTACCACCATTAATTAAATCTCCACATAGAAATGGTCGAATTTTTCACTTACCATTTTGGGACATTATATTATATTGTGTTTAATTTCAGTTTCTGGTACCACAGTTAGGTGTATATACTGATTACGCATTTAAAGTATCAGCATGCTTTTACTCCCAGTTCTCCAATAGTCACATTTTTGAAGTTTCAAAATTAATGTATGGTATCAAATAAATATTGTTCACATTCCATATTTTTGCAAGTTCATGTACTGCTTTAAATGCATAAAGTTTGCCACAAAAATTAGATTAGCTGTTTCAGCATTGCAATGTAGCAATATTATAAAATTATTACTGAAATCAATAATGTTTCCCTTTCTGTGGCTAATCTTATGGTAGGATGTTGTTTATAAAGATATTAAACAAATGGATTATTCACATTTTGCAGTGACTTTCCAGAAAAAAGTCATTTTACAATTATCATATGGAATTGGGGTAATAAATGAATGTAATTTTTATTAAGAGAAGTTAATGTACATAAAACAAATGCTTATTGAATTATAGAGTATGATAATATCTACATGCCTAGTTGTGTTTGTCATATTTTCTGCCTTTTGGCAACATCAGAATTATAACAACTTGATTTATGCACTAAATTTAATGCATAATATGACAACATACCAATATGTATGCCTTATAATGTATAATTTAAACACTATTGCTATATATTTCTCCCATATTTTTGTGGCTTAACAATGATCTCTCATGCATCTAGAATAATGGAAAGGGGGGGTTGTGGTGAAATGCAAGTTTCCCAATATGAATGTCGGTTTGAATTAATGAATGCTTTCATGAAAATACTCTTAACTATGAATGTTTTAAAAACCTTGCCATAACATTCACCAAATTTACACATGACAGCTAGCATGTGTTACTGCATTTTCACCTTAAATATTTGATAACTTCCTCTTTAAATCCAAGGTTCATAACCTAAAGGCTTTCATTTTCTTATTGAATAGTTAATACAAGAGTCATTTTTAGCATAGTCTTCATTTTCCGCATCAACAAAATGGTGTTCAGAGAAACATCAGATAAACCATCCAGTTTCTTCTGACTTGTTTTTCCAAACATGTTAATTGTATCTGCAGTTGCTGTTGTTCCCCCCCGCCCTGCCTTGGCAATATCTGAATAGAAATAACTATCAGTGATCCTTTCATTCCATATACAAGGGAAAGAACTTATATAATTTACCATGAAGGATTAAAAAGAAGAAGCCCCTCTCTCTTTCACACACACATACACACCTATAAATAGTTATCTAGGATTACCATAAAGCAGATCCATGTCAGCATAAGTAATACAATCTACAGAGAAATGAAATACAGAATATTCCTATGAACTTGCTTCTAACCAGGACTGCCTATGTAGACAGAGATTTTCTATTCACTGTCGCCCAGACCTAGAAAATGCAGGCTGGTGTTTTTCCTCACCAAACCTTAAAAAAATGTTTAAATGTTCATCGTTATTTAAAAAGGAAACCAACAAACCATTGTTGGAGCAATATATTACTATGTTAGAACTGAAGGTTGTCCACTGATGGGTCACTCTCACTTGACCTTGTTTGCACAGAAAGGTAAGCTCACCATGGTAACCTTGGTCTTGTGGCTTTCTATACAGTAAATCATTTCAGCTCTCCTCGTGTAATTCTTTTATTGGCTGTGCAATTGAAATGTCATGCTTCACGAACAGAGAAGCTAGTAATTTCTTACGGATGATTAAACCACCTCTGTAATGTACGAGCATGGATGGAACTGTATGTAACAATCTTAAGCATGAACTTTGGGGCGGGGGGAAAACAGGAGGCAGAAAGAACACTTACATTTTTCTAATACACAATTATGTGAGACTACATACTGCCTTAAGATATGCACTTTCAAAACACATCCAGGAACCTGCTTTTATAAAGTCTTCACTCATAAAGGACTGGCTTGCTTGAAACAAATACACAAGCAGCTGATTTTGGTTCTTTTCTTCAAAGACCTATTGGACATGCATGCATAAAAATGTCAGAGAAGGCCCAAAGCAGAGACGTGACTATACAATATTAGAAACTGGCAGAACGCAAATGGCAAATAGTTGATTGTGCTACTATCTCATTTTATATTCAGTAATAAAATTGCCATGAAGTAGAATAAATCCATTGAATGTGGCTACTAAGAATTAATCTTGTGAGTCCAAACAGTGATCAATATATTTTCATGTATCCTTAGTACTCTTATTTAACTAAAAATGAAATAAAAGAAACCCTCATATGGTTTGTCAAGGATCAACTGTGTGTGTTCTGTTTTAATAGAATTGCTTTAAAATGCTTTTCTCATTGGACAACATAATTTGGGGCACAATCCTATGTTGTTAGGTGCTGGCAAGTTACTTCTGATGTATGGCAACCACATGAATGAAAGTTCACTAAAATGTCCTTTCCATGACAGCTCCATTCAGCTCTTCCAAGTTCAAGGCTGTGGTTTCCTTTATGGATTTTTATCCATTTCATATTTGGTCTTCCTCCCTTCAACTTTCTGCCATCTTTCCTGCCATCTTCTGCCTTCAACTTTCCCTAAAGTGTTTGTCTTCTCCAGGGAGTCTTGTCTCCTCATGATGTGTCTAAAGTATTACAGTCTCAGTTTTGTCTGTTTTGCTTCTAAGGAAACTCCAGCTTGATTTGATCTAGGACCCACTTGTTTGTCCTTCTGTCAGTCCAGAGTATTTGCAAAGCTCTTCAATACATTTCTATTTCTCTGAAGTCTGCCCTAACTGTAGCTTCTTGATGTTTCAAACACATCATTTTTATTCCTGTCAGTTTTCTTAACATTACCTATTTCATACCCATTCATTATGATTGAGAATACAATAGTTTGGATGAGCTTGACGTTGGTCTCATCCTTACACTTGATGACCTTTCCTAGCTCCTTCACTGCTGCCTTTCCAAGTTTCAGTCTTCTTTCTTGGCTTTCTCTTTCAACTGATGACTGAGCCATGGTATGAAAAAGGGTTCACAATTTCAGTTTCTTTCTTAACAGTAAAATTATGTTCTTCTGTGACATGATTTTTATTTTCTTAAAATTTGGGCAGTCCTGATTTTGTACTTTCGTCTTTCACTTTCATCAAGACAGACTTCTTCAAAGCAGAAGCCTATGAAGAACCTGCAATATTAGAAAAGCTCAATTCATTTCTCCTCTTTGCTAGTAATGGGGTATCATCTGTATATCTGAAATTAGTGATGTTTCTTTCACCAATTTTCATTCCTTCCTCTGATTCCAGTTTTTCTTATTATATGTTCTGTGTACAGATTGAACAGATACGGAAATACAATACATCCTTGTCTGACAACTTTGCCTATGGGAAACCATTCTGTTTATCTGAATTCTTCCCTAGGTGTGGCTCTTGTCCATGATGCAGGTTCTGAATTAGGACAATCAAGTGCTGAGACACAACCATTTCTTTCAAGACCACCCATAGTTTCTCATGGTCCACACAGTCAAAGGATTTACTGTAGTCTATAAAACATAGACTGATCTTTTTCAGAAATTATTCATGCACTTCAGTTGCAATATATTCTTGCAATTTGATTTCAAGTGCCTCTTCAGAATCCAGCTTGGTTGTCCAGCATTTCTCACTCCATTTAATGTAGTATGCTTTGTTGAAACATTCTGAGCATTACTTTGAGAGTGTGGGAGATTAATGCAATTGACCTGTGGTTGCTGATCTCTTTTGCATCGCCCTTCTTGGGATCTGGAATATATATGGAATGTTTCCAATCTGTGGGTCATTTTGTTTTGTTTTTCCTGTCTGTTAGGATTTGGACTGATTCATTTTCTACAGCTTATAATAGTTCTATTGGTATCCTGCCTATTCCAGATGCTTTATACTTTGGAAGTGCTTTCAGGGAAGCTTTCACTGTACTTGCTAATATTGCAGGTTCTTCATAGGACTCTGCTTCGAAGAAGTCCGCCATCCTTTCATCATTTCTGTATAGTTCTTATGTATATTCTTTCTACCTTCTCTTTATTCTCCTGGCTGGATAGTATGTTCTCTTGTTTGTCCTTTAGCATTCCTAATATAGGTTTGAATTTCCCTTTGATATCTTGGCTCTTCTGGAAGAGGTCTGTTGTTTTTCTCTCTTTCTCTCTCCTGTTTCTTTGCACTGATCATTGTAGTACATCTTGTCTACATTATAGTTGCTGACAACTTGTATTCAGGATTCTGACCCTATTTCAGTGACCTTTTGGTTTTGCTTCTCGCCTATTCTCTACAACTGTGTTTCTTCTGTCATCCATATAGGCTTTTTTTTCTTGTTCCAACAGGAATTGTCTTTTGTATTCTCCGATAATGCCTCTGGTTTTTACTCCACAGTTCTTCCAGCTCATGGTCAACGAAGCTGAACAATGGCAGACCTGTTCTTTATGTGGACATTAAATTCTTCCAAGATGTTACTTAAATTACATTTTGGCACTGTATTTCTCTTACGATCTTTCTTAGTTTCATGTTGACTGTTGAAGTTAAGAGCTCATGGTCACTACTGCAGGCTGCTTCTGATCTTGTTTTGGCAGCAAGAATACTGCCTCTCCACCAATTGATTCCAATTACATCATCTATTTGATTTCTGTTTTTGTAGTTGCCTGAAGTACATGTTTGCAATCAACAGTTTGTTGGCTTCACAACATTCTACAAGTTGTTCTACTGCTTTTTTTCTTACTCTTATGCCAAATTTTCCTACAACATTTGATCCTGCTTTGTTCCCTACCTTTTCATTCCATTTACCTGAGATTATCAGCATGCCTTGGTTTGGTGTGTTATCAATTTCTTCTTGAACACCTGCACATTTTTTTATTTCTTCTTCTTCATCATCTGTTGTTGGAAGATAGATTTGAATGGTGGTTATGTTGATAGGTTTTCCACTAATTCTGGTTGATACTATTTTATCAGATTTTGCATTATAGCATCTTACTTCCTGTGCTACATATTGCCTAAGTATTAAAGATGCTCCATTTCTTCTGAGCTTATCATTTCTGGAGTTAATCTGGAGGTGGGCAATTTTCATAGAAATAGCATGTTAATTACCTGGCTAAATAAAATGGTGGTCATGTGTGTAAAGCCCATAGTAAACAGACCAGGTTTTGTATCTTGTTAACTATTACTTTGAGTTTGAGTTTCGAGATGCTTGTAGACATTTGTTCTTGATAGAATGCAGCAGTGAAAAGGATAAGGGAAGCATGGTGGAAGGAGGAGGTAACTAAGGTTATGTCTGGGAATGAAATGGGGGCAATCTTTAGTGTTCTTTAGAAATATTGGAATCTCTTTTTCTGGAAGAGGAAAAAGACATAAAACAATGGCAACTTTTTAAAAACCCAATTGAACAGGTTTATCTTACCATAGTCACTGTTTCATCTTCTAGCCTTTCATGGAAGACCTATACCTAATGCAATACAATCCACGGGTTATTATTGAACTGGTTTATGCATCTTGCCTTCTCTTGAATGCACACTGTAATGCAGTGATGGACTTTGGGAATGTCAGTAAAGCTGAGGTTGTCTCAGTAGGCTGGTCTCCTAGCAGGTCACACAAGGTGAAATGATCAAAGCAAAGTCACCAGATGAAGAAGCATCCACCATCTTCAGGAAGAACCATTACAGCAGCAGAAGAGCATGGATTTTGCAAATGTTGGTGGAGCAAAGAAACTCCTGAAATACAGCTACTGGGAAATAGTGGTAGTTGAAGGCGATAGCAGTTGAGAATTTTTCACAGACAATGGTAATGATGCTTAAATTAACTATGGTTAGTACTGCACATGATAAACCACTTCTGAACCTTCTTGCCTTGAAAAACCTATGATAAAACAATCCAAAATGAAACAAAAGATGGTGCCAGAAGGTAAGACTGCCATGTCAGAAGGCATTCAAGCTGGAGAGACTGAATCAGTCCAAATCCTAAAAAGACTATGCCTACAAATATTTTTAAAAATGGCCCAAAGACTGGAAACATTCAATATGCATTCCACTCCCAAGAAAGGAGATATAAAAGAGTACAGCAAGCATAGGGCTATTGCACTAATTTCACATACAAGCAAAGTGACGCTCAAGGTGTAACTATATTGCCTCATGTGGAGTGAAAAATGCCTTATGTTCAAGCTGGCTTCCAAAAAGGAAGAGGCACTCAAGATCATATTGCATATGTTGGCTGCTAGAGCACATCAAAGAATTTCAGAAGGAGATCAGTCTATGCTTTACAGATTGCAGCAACTGTAAACTTTCCACCAGGCAGTCAAGAAACAATAGTAATCCTTGGACTTCCCAAGCATTGTTAGAATTCACTGATATCACATGGGAACCATTTCACACTGGATAGAGAGGTGTCAATGGCTTGGGTTTCCATAACCACCACATTGCTCAGAAAATGTATTAACTGGGTTTGCAATTTGTAAGGGTCAGATCTGACTCCCACACATCTGTTCTGCTGAGATCTGTTTTGCACATACGTTTTTGCAAAATCATCTAGAAGCAGAATTAAAACAGTGGTTCCACCTGACACTGGACCTAATACAATGCTATATTATTCAACAATGCCTGTACCAAAGGCTGTGAACCTTCCACTCAGTGATAAGTCCTATTCAGTAATAGTTCCCTGATTCCTCATATAAGCTACCTAATCTCCCACTGAAATGTCTGCTCCATATCACAGGCCTTACATGCAAGTTCCCTGATCAAAGAGTAAGTAAAGAGAAAATGGGGAATTTATCTTTTCTGTCCTTACAATTACACTGTTCTGGCTGCATCCCAATGATATTGCAACTGGCAGACCACACAGAAGAATGGGCCAGTACCACACACATGATATTGCTGCGGAAGCATTGATCTGAGTAACTCCCTGTGTCATTGTAAAAGTAGTGTTGTTGTTGTTAGTCGCGAAGTTGTGTCCGATCCATCGCGACCCCATGGACAACATTCCTCAAGGCCTTCCTGTCCACCATCCCCTGGAGTCCACATAAGTTCATACCAACTGCTTCAGTGACTCCATCTAGTCACCTCATCCTCTGCCTTCCCCTTCTTCTTTTGCCATCTATTGTTGCCAGCATTAGACTCTTCTCCAGGGAGTCCTTCCTTCTCATTAGGTGGCCAAAGGATTTGAGTTTCATCTTCAGGATCTGGCCTTCTAAAGAGCAGTCAGGGTTGATCTCTAGGACTGACCGGTTTGATCGCCTTGCGGTCCAAGGGACTCGCAGGAGTCTCCTCCAGCACCACAATTCAAAGGCCTCAATCCTTTGGTGCTCAGCCTTCCTTATGGTCCAGCTTTCACAGCCATACATTGCAACTGGGAAAACCATAGCCTTGACTCTACGCACTTTTGTTGGCAGAGTGATGTCTCTGCTTTTCAGTATGCTGTCTAGATTTGCCATAGCTTTCCTCCCCAGGAGCGTCTTTTAATTTCTAGGCTGCAGTCCCCATCTGCGGTGATCTTGGAGCCCAGGAAAATAAAATCTCTCACTACCTCCATTTCTTCCCCATCTATTTGCCAGGAAGTGAGAGGACTGGATGCCATGATCTTAGTTTCTTAATGTTGAGTTTCAAGCCAACTTTTGCACTTTCCTCCTTCACCCGCATCAAGAGGCTCTTTAGTTCTTCTTCACTTTCTGCCAGTAGAGTGGTATCATCTGCATATCTGAGGTTGTTGATATTTCTCCCGGCAATCTTAATTCCAACTGGTGATTCATCTAGCCCCACCTTTCTCATGATGTGCTCTGCATATAAGTTAAATAGGCAGGGCGACAGTATACAGCCTTGCCGAACTCCTTTCTCAATTTTGAACCAATCAGTGGTTCCATGTCCAGTTCTCACTGTTGCTTCTTGACTCGCATATAGGTTTCTCAAGCGGCAAATAAGATGGTCAGGTATTCCCATCTCTTTAAGAACGTGCCACAATTTGTTGTGATCCACACAATCAAAGGCTTTAGCCTAGTCAATGAAGCAGAAGTAGATGTTTTTCTGGAACTCCCTAGCTTTCTCCATGATCCAACACATGTTGGCAATTTGATCATAGCTTTATTGAGCTAAGCAAGCGCTTTCGCCATGACAAGGCAGTGATCCATGAAGCAGGTAAAAGTAGTACAGCTAGGCAATTTCACACCCCAGATTTAATTTTATGGAGAGACCATTTAGATGGCCCTGAGTATTATTTCAGTTGTGAAATAATACTCAGTCCACATCGTAACTACATCTATGCTCCTGGTATGTTAGAGTGTTTATGAAGCCTGATAAATATAATGATATCCTGAACATGTGCAGTTTTGTAGTTTAAGCTCAATTAAATAACAGGAAAACAGGTTGCTTACTGCCTGGTATTGTTGACACTGAGTGGCAGTAGCTCTCCAAGAATTTTTCGAGCCCTACCTGGAACCTCCACATGCCAAGCATGTGCTCTACCACTGCATTATGGTTGTAATGCAATCATGATTTCAGGGATGAAATTGAGTTTGCTTGTGTTGTGCTGATGTCCTCATCACATGCATTCCTATTTATTTATTTATTTATTTAAACATTTATATGCCGCCCCATCGCAACAAAGCCTCGGGGCGGCTTACAACAATATAAAAACAATAATACAATTAAAATCCTGTCTATTTAACCTCCCCCCCCCACCGGTGCATCTTGGCCAACCTAAAATGCAATCATAAACAATACCCCAATCAACAAAATTAATAAACCTAATTAAACTTTAAATAAACAAACCATCAACTAACAAAACATAAAGCTGCACCTCTGCTCATGGTAGCTGTTTTTTGGGACGAGCTTCTTAAAGCCAGTTGTTCAATGACGTGAAATTCTTTTAGGCCCATTTCATTTATAGTAATTTAAATAACATTTTGCATCATAAAATATTTTTCCTTGAATGTATACTCCCCAAAGCATGAGACTCAAAGGGTGTAGCACTGTTTATGTTATCCTCTGACGGTGTGGGTCCATTGTACCCTGTACTGTACTGAGAAAAGCTCCAAGCATTTGATGAGAATTTTAGCCTGACACAAAATAATGCAAACCCTTATTGCACTGAGTTCTGTCTGCAGTGCGCATTATGGTCTCGTGAAGCTCCAGATCACTGAGCTATTCTTCAGCATGTCAAAGAAAATAATTTCCCATCTTTGCATTTTTGAAAGGTCTTCTGTTTACTATGCATTGCTATGCTGCAATACATTCTTTCCAGTCCAGTACTGTTTATGGTAACTTTCCTCATTTATAGCAGATGGATTTCATTAAGAACTGCAGTTAAAGGTGCCAGCACTAATTTGCCCTTTTCAAAGTAGGTCAAAATGTCCAAGAATCTCAATTTCTTAAATTAGATTAAATTTTCATGGAGTCACCAGTCATCATGGTATCTTATAGACCAGACCAGACCAGCATTTTCTAGCTGGATTTGGTAAAAAAGCATAGACAAGACACATACGAAAGTCTGATTTCTTTCATTTTATTTTGCTACGCATAATAAAAGCTTCATAGTATGAACTCTTTAAATTGATATATATATGGGCAATTATAATATTAGATTGAGTCAAAAACATGTTTTAAAACATACTATATAATGGTGAAATAATGGATGCTGCTTCATAGGGTGCTCACCATCAGATGCAGTTTGGGGTATTAGTTTATTATTATTTTTTAAATATACTGTCCATTATTTTAATGTAAAATTTCAAGCTGGTTTACAATCATTAGTCATGTAAGTGATCCTTATATACCCAGTCCTACCAGGAGAGCAAATCATCCAGCCCATGAACAGAGCCTATAGGTTGAGATGTAAGATATATGTATATGCTTAGAAGCAGGGGAAGTTTAAATGCTTCAGATGGATACCACTGGAATGAGTCAGAAAACCAGAAATAGCAATAGACAGAAACATCTGTATGAGATATACATAAGAAGAGCTATGCTGGATCAGACTAAGTGTCCTTCTTGTCCAGCATACTGTTCACACAATGGCCTACAACTATACTTACAGGATATTAAATGTAAGTTGGGAGCTGCTATGCATTATAGTAAAATGTTACAAATCCATCCCATGCATTACTGACCTGAAGTTAAACAGTATATGGGAACAGAACTAAGCTTGGAGAACCACACAGCATATCTGCCAAGGCACAGAGTAATAATCACCCAAGCACCACCTTCTGGAATCAGCCATCCGAGCAGGAGCAGAACCAGTGCAATGCAGTGGCTCCAACTCCCAAACTGGATAGCCTATCCAGGATGATACCTTGGTTGATAGTACTGAAAGTTGCTGAGAAGTCCAAGAGAGTCAACAGGGCTGCATCCCTCCATCCCTCTCCCAGCAAAGTTCATCACTTGTCACATGGGAACCAAGGCAGTTTCTTTTCCAATACTAGCCTGATTGAAATTGAGTTGTATTATCTGTTTCATTTAAGAGGGCTTGGAGTTGGCCAGCAACATTCCATTCCAGCATCATCTCCATCCAAACTGAAGGCTATCACTACACCTTGTGGAAATATATTCCCTAGTTTTCAGTACATGAAGCAATTTGTCCCAAATATCCCACCAATCAGCTTCAGATCCCAGGTTCTAATATTTTGAGAAATGCAAAACATGTCCTTCCATCCATTGTTTCCATGACTTGCATCATTTTGTACCTCTCTAAATGCCTCTCCTTACTCAACTCTTTTCTAAGCTGAAAGGGGGGTGTACTAGCAGAAATAAAAGATTAAACTGTCCTTTGTTAGCTTATGACTGGATTCCCACAACCCAACCATCCATACTTAAGGATGAATATGGGTTTAGTGTGCCTTGTAAATGAACTGATGTTTGTTATGTTGCATGAACACAGTCATGCTAGAAAGCTATGGCCCATTAACCTCAAACAGCTCACGAACAGAACCCATAACTTGTTCCTGTATTTTGAATTATGGGTTGTTCGTAGTTAACAAACTATGCTTTGTTGGTGCAGGTGGGTTCACACAACCCACAAGTGGTAATGATGCCTGTGCACCATGAATGTCCAGGAAAGATGTTTTTAATGTAATATAATAGTGGCATGATGGATTTGTACCATAGGATACATCGGGTCAGTCTTGCATGGGATAGATTTGTAACATTTTTCTATAATGAGTAGCAGCTCCCAACTTAAGTATTGTTGCAGTTACTGTAGTCAAGTTCCTGTGGGAGTTCAACAAAAGTTTCTCATGTGCTCTGAAGAATGTAGTCTTCACCTGATGGCAGAAAGACTTGGTGGCAGAAAGACAGGTTGGCCTAGCCATCCTATGTATGAAGTACTACAACTGATAAGGTCTTCTTCTCAACTGCCTTCATTTCAGAAAGTGAGAAAACTTAGAAGAAATGTAACTTGCAACATAGGGGTAGACCCATTGGAAGAAAGCTGCCCTTCAATATCTGGGTGCCACGCCATTAAGAGTTTTAAATGTGCTCATGGCAATCATGTGTCCTATTTTACAGAAAAGACTCCTCTATTTCTAGGCTAGCAAAAGGTAGGCCTCTATTTCAAAGGGAATTCCAATTCAAATATAGTTCACAGATAAAGAATCATAAAAAGGGAGAGTAGGGAGCATCTCTAGAAGGACAAATACTGAAGCTGAAAGTCAAATACTTTGGCTATCTAATCAGAAGGAAGGACTCATTGGAAAAGACCCTGATGCTGGAAATGATTGAAGGCAAAAGGAGAAGGGGACAGCAGAGGATTAGGTGGATGGAGTCACTGGTGTGGTGGTGAGGAGGTCAGTGGTCAGTGGACTCCGGGGGTTAGTGGAGGACAGGAGAACCTGGTGTGCTGTGGTCCATGGGATCATGGAGAGTCATGCACAACTTTGCAACTGAACAACAAAGTAGATCCAGATGATCAGTTTCATCCATGGGTGGTGTCAGTCTCATGACCATCCAAAAGTTACTGCAATCCTTAGGGATTCTCCATCTCTTTTCAGACAGGTAAGATTAGGCTCTTAGGTATTATGATAGCACCAGCTAACAGGACCAACCCACCTATGAAGCAGGTGAGGAGCTGCATCAAGTGGCAGATATGACATTTGCTGCAGCAAGAGAGCAGCCAAAGGAGCTCTGTAGAGCAGCTATCCTCTTCTTTCCTTTGGCCATGCACCACAAAGGAACAATCAAAAGGCTCTCATAAGACTTCAGCTGGATATCACAATCTGCCACATGAGTCCCATGAGATATCACAAGCCCCATAGGTGCTTCTGCCTGTACAACTTTCCATAGAAGTCACACAGTTATGGAAAGGTAGAGACTAGGGAGTGTAGAATGAGAGTGAAGTGAAGTGAATAGTGGAAGGATGATGCACCAGAATGTCTCTTCTTTCACTTGAGGTCCCAAGAGTCCTTGAGCCAACAATAGCCCTCTGTGACCCCAAAGGCTGAAACAATTGGTGGAATGTATCAGATCTGTAGTACTCTGGCCAGTCTAGGATAGCATAGTTCAAAAAGAAGCTTGAATGCAAAGAATTAGAAGAGAGATATATAGATGATACAGCTGCAAAAGGCAAATCATAAGAGAAATGACATTTCTATTTTTTCCCCTTGGAGAAGAAAGAATCAACAGGAGAAATACTTGCATGTGAGTTCTGGTACTTGTTCCCTAATCTATAGACTTTGGAATGTTCTTTCTTATTTCAGTGCTCTCCAAACTGTTTGCATTATGTAGGAATGGCTTATGCCTTGGTTTCTGTTAAATCCCAGGTCTTTATAAAAACAGGGACAAGTATAGAGATTTGTACATGATTTTTAAAAAGCCATACTCAGATTTTTTAAAAAAATCTGCTGGTCTTTTCATCCTTTCCAATAAAATTTGCTTGACTTATCAGTCTGTCAAGTTGCTTTTAGACACAGACTTCATGGTAGGGCTTTGAGGGAGGTTTTATGGGGGAGAGAGGGGAATGAAGAGATATCTTGACTTTGACTTCTGCCCACATCAGAAAACATAAGTGGAGTTACAGTCAGTGGAGCCTCATTAGGCCCAGAAAATCGCAACAGCTGAGGTTTCAGTCAATTCAAAACCCTTGGGTTGAGAAAGACCTATTATCTGCTGCAAGTAGAACTGCCAATAAGCTAGGATCTTCTTCTTGTAAATGGAAGGGTTAAAGAAAGCACCATTTGGACCACAGGCTGTGGCATTTGCAGTTGGTGTGTTGGTACAATTATCTGATCTACAGAACACAGTAGAAGAGGAGAATTATTGGTATTTCAAAAGTGTCAAGACTTGAGAGCATTTCTTAGAATAGATTGGACACTATGACAATGAGCTAGCACCCGTAGAGTTCTCAGTGTAGGGCTACTGCTGGGCCCTATCAGAGTGCTTTTCTGTCAGGATTTACTGAGAATTGGTGCCTGGCCTTCATACCAGAACTATGAAAAGCAATTGCAAAGAGCCACTCTTGCCTTATATTCTCACCATTGTATGCCTAATGCTTTTTGGAAAAGAAGTTGGACAGCTTGCCAGTAATAGACTCAGAACTTACTGAGCATACAGGTACACCATTATAACAAAGCTCCCCTGCTGATCAAGAGCATAAGAAACATCAAGGTATTTGCCTTCTCAATCCATTTCCTTTGCTCCAAAAGATGGATTCCTGCAGTGCTCACAAGAACAGGAGGGATGCAAGGACAGCAGGTATATGTGGCATCTGTCCTACACTTACACAGTAGCACAGCAGAAGGGTGTCTTTTCTGGTATCTTTCTTGGATATACACATGCCACTCCTGAATGTTCAGAGTGCAACAGTTGCCATGAAGCATATCCAAAACAGGTTTTTTAAAGTCAAAAATGCATATAATGGTCCAATCCATAATGATAAAAGGTGTGTGTGTATCACAGCCACAGCACCTGTACCATTCTATTGAAGCCCTGTGCTGCAGACTAGTTTTCAAGGTTCTGCTATAGATCAGCTCTTGAGCAAGGGCCAAGTCAGGTCAGGTTAAGGGAACAAGGCATCAATACTATAGAATGCTTCATCATGTGATACTAGGGTTGAAAGTCAGAAAAATATTATCTGCATGCTGTTCCACAAGGTGTAGAGCATTTTGGCTGGTTGGCCCACCTCCATATGGACTGAGACTTTGGGCTTGTTCAGGCAATATGGCTCTTCCCTTGTGGATTATTTAAAACACAATGAGCTACAGAATGTGTTGGATGCATATGACTGCCATTTTGAATATTTAACTCCCAGCCGGAGATCATGTTATGTCATACAGACATGGCCACTATTCAAGTGTTAAACAAACCTCACAAAACCATGCTACTAGTCAAGGGTTACATGAGAGTTGTTGAATCCTTGAATAATGCAAGGTGGCTAGATTCTCATGACACAGTGCTGCCCTCAATGACTCTGATCAGGAGCTGCATATTTAGAATGATGGGCATATGTATTCAGCATGTCAACATCATCATGCTGGTACTTCTGTCTTGGACTTCAATCCCACTTGACCTTTCAGATCCCAATTCCTTCCTCTGGAATGGAAACCGTCTGCCTATTGCTGCCTCCATTCCTATTTGTGATTCCTCAGGTCTTGTTTTTCCTTCTCTGAAACTTGGCTTTGCTTGATTTGACCAAGCTTCTGGGTCCAACCCCCTTTAAAATGATAGCTAGCTTGCCAAGTTCTTAGCATCCAGAAGTCTGCACCAAACCACTACTTAGGTCTGACACTATCCAACTTAAGCCAACCTCTTCCAGATCTCACAATTGTATCAAGCAGCTTCATGAGATTCATGGCTGTTTCTCAGCCAGGAATATATGAAAAAAACAACAACAACATCCATAGAAAACGCATTATAAAATAATAGGATAAAACATTTGGAAAAACAGAATGAAACATTTGGAAAAGAAATGTAAAACTGTTTTGCTTAATGCTACACACATGGACCTATTTTATATTTTCATCAAAGGTGAACAGATTGACGTCTTAGTTTAACATAAATTTTCCTAGGACTTGTCTAAATGTTAATGGTATTTCTATTTAATTATTTGAATTATTAATATCATTATGAATAATAATGCCCCTTAAATACATTTGCACTCATAAAAATTACACACTCACACACAAACTATTTATATTCTGCTAATAGAAAAATTAAGAAAAGTCGGATCAGAGTCAAAATTCTATCAGTATTGCATGTTGTTCCTATAAAATGATATATTAGGTCTTCAAAATGTTTGAACTTGTAGAACTATTGTGGGCACTACCACAAAATGATTCCAAGGGAAGATGTGGCTATTTACATAATGGCTGCCATGGGGACCTGGCTAATCAAAGATGAGCTAAAGAGAAGGTGGCAAGGCATATATTGAGGGTAGAGGGGGAGAGGGAGAGGGAGAGGGAGAGGGAGAGGGAGAGGGAAAGAGCAAGGCAAGGGGTTAGAGGGTTGAGAAAGAGCAAGACTAGATGATAGAAGAGAGAGAGAAAGGACCAGGAAAATGGAAGCAGCAGCAAGGAAAGATGGAAATAGTTTAAAGGGACAGAAAGGGAGAGTGCAATGAGAGAAGGTCTATGTGGGTGGAAGATGGGATAGGACCAGAAAGCCTGCCCACAAACAGCTGATGGGCATTAGGTTTAAGGAACAGAAATAACTAAGAGCATTTTTAAGGTGGTAGAACTCTCTCTCTCTCTCTCTCTCTCACACACACACACACACACACACACGCACACAGAGGGAGAAAGAGCGCTTCACTGAAAGAAGATATATGCCTGACAGGAGTAACATCCCAGGTAGAAAAGCTAGGCTTTCACTTCCATAGGTGCAATAGTGATAGTAAAAAGGACTACACTGATGAAACTCTAATGAATGTCTCTTAAATATACATATCAGATATATATTTTATGTAGCCACATCAGCAAGGATAAAGCAAGAGGCAGAAAATAAAGTGAGAAGAAAAGTTTGATATCTTTTTATAAGCTGGGATTTATAGACTTGTATAGACGTGAATGCTTTGCATACACTTTTAAATGCCTAAAAATTGTAAAATAAAATTTTGAATCTGGTTTGGATGATGTTCCTGCAACTGAAGCTGATTTTGGCTCAATTCATCTCTTCCTCTCTCCCAATATACTTAGTCTCTTTGAACAGTTGGATGAACATTTAATATTCATAATTCTATATTTTATTGCTGTTGGATGAACAATCCTAAAATTAATATGTCTTATACACAAAAGTCTTTTTGGATTTCACTAGAAATACTAAGAATGATTAAATACCTTCCTAAGACATGATCAACTAGTAGTTTTTCCACAGCTTATTGCTAAGTGAGCTTAATAGTATGAAACTATTTACTTTCAAAGTTAAGAGACTCAGTCTGTGCTATGAAAAACTTGCATGCTATTTCCATAGCATTCACTGAACACACTTGTCTGGTGAGCTGGTGCCTGTGGGATGAAGAACTATTGCAGCAGTGGTACAGTGGTTGTAGGAAGCTGCCTTGTTTGTTTTGGAGTAGGAAAGAAGTAACTTGCCTTACTCTGTGCAGATCTTTAACCAGTAGGAAACTTGTAGAGTCTGGATGCAAGAAGTCAGCACTGAAAATTACTGACAACCTAGGTATCATTGAAAAGGTGATCGCTTTGTCTTAGAATATATAGAATATTGTTAAGCATCATGCCTGATGATCTGGGGCAGCTTAAAATAGGAATGGGGAATGTCCAGCTCACAGATCAGGCCAGCCCATCTAGTCCATTGGGCTTCAAGTGCTCTTCCCCAAAACCTCCCTCCTGCAGAAGAGAAGGGGCAGGCAGACCTGAGTTGCTTGTGCACTCATCCAATGGTTCAAGAAGTCTGAATCCATACTTTGCACAGTGAAGACAGAAGTAAACAGTGTTGTAGTTTCCAATGAACTCAGACAGTGTTTCCAGGAGCCAGCTGATTCTTGCATTTGGGATTCAGCTGGTTCATGGAGGCACTAGTTTGATGTGTTCTACTCATATCTATGCTACTTTTGCTAGGAAAAAAGAAGAAAGAATCATCTCCCTAATTTCTGACCAGCTTCTACCCTTTTTCTTGTTATGGTCTCTTGCTTAGGAACCATAACTGCTGACTATCCACTTCTTGCTGGGTTAACTACCTCTGTTATTTAACTGATTTTCCTTGGCAAATTCCTTCAATGAGAAACCATTCTCTGTGTCTATTTCCTTCCTACCCTGTTTTTGCACTTTGCCTAAAAAAATAATAATAAAACCTTCCTCATTAACTCAAATAATTCTGGGATAAAGAGCTGTTTCATGTGTGCTGTGATATGGAGAAGGCAACAAAAAGTTGGTGTCTCTCGCTGTTTTCACTTTCATGAAAGCTTAGTTAAATTAAACTGAAAGACTCCATGTCTATCTCCAGTCCCCCTGCACATACTATATCCCTTCAGGGATTATGGTCTTCTCATTATGCTGCTGTTTGGAAAATATAAGAAACCACTCATGAGGTTTCTTCCTTTTCTTCCCTTTTCCAAATATCAGAACATGTGCTAGATCAAGGCAGGGAAGGTGAAATGCTGTGTACCATTTCTTCTCATGGGTAACACCTGTATACCAACAAGACATCCTGGTAAAACACAAAGAAGTATTTTGATGAAACATTTTTCTTGCCAGATTACAAAGATATAGATTTATGAGCATTTGCTGTTATATTTTAGAGTATGGCATTGCATCCAAGGACCCAAATGCCTATTTCTTTACATTGCAAAGGTTCTGCAACTGTCTAGAGAGTTAACTTTGTAGCACACTTGGGAAAAATAGGGTAGCCTCATATCTTTATTTTACAGCAGAGATTACTCTGTTTGAGTCTAGTTTCAAGAATCTAAAGAATCACTAGAACTGTTGTTTACTAGTGTCACCTGGGCAGCAGAATGAAGAGGCAGGCAGGATCTTTGGGTCACTGTCTTCTGCACTGTGGCAAGCACCACAGCACGGGTATTTCAACTTTAATTATTATTTCTAAATTTGCCTCTATCCATATTAATTCACATAATTTAGTATATGCCATTTTTGTACAGATCCAGGTCCTCTTTGTGTCTTCTTTTTTGGTCATGATTGATTCATCAGAAATCACATGCATGTTCCTTAAGGGCATTACATGTTGCTCTGTTTATAGAATGGGCAAGAGTAGCTGCTGTAGTCACAGTAGTGAGCATCTTGATTACTTTGTCAGTCTGTCCCTTCATCTTCAATCTTTTTTTCAAACCGAGTGGAGTGATTAACATAGCAATATGCTTGGCTAACATGAGTTTGATTAAGGTGTGACCTTTTGATCACTAAGTTGACAAAATAAATGCGATTGGCAAAAATTAGCTTAGGTGGAATACAGTGTGAGGCTGAGTGGGTGGGGGGGAAGTGAATCTGCTTGCCGAAGCCTTTTTTTCTTTTTCTTTTAGCAGTTCCCCCCTTATGCGAATTTTCTTTCTCATAAGTAAATCTTAAATTTTCAAAAGCTTTGTACAGATGTATGAAATCCAAGAAAAACAACTCCCCAGATTCTTTTCTTCACTAATAACTTCCCCTCTGCTATTAGCACAGATTTCCAGTGAATTTATGACAGCAAAGAAGAAATCCTATGCACACTTACTTGGGAGTAACTCAGTGGGTCCTATTTCAGAGTAAGCATGCATAAGCTCAGATTGCATGAACGACATTTTCATATTGGGTTCTTCAAATACTGTCATTTCTTTAGGGGAAGGAGATGTAAGCTTCACACATCTGCTGTAACCAACACAATGGTGTGACCCAAGATGTTGAAAGACTAGCAGGGGGGAAATTGGCAAGAAAAAAGAGAGATACCAAAGATACATACCAAGTAGAAATATGAAACAGAAACATAACATACTCAGTAAAATAAAACCAAACTTCAAAAACAGGAAAGAGGAATAAATATTTACTATTTCTTTTATTTAAATTTATTTTTAGACTTCCTTTAAAAGTAAAACACTCTCTTGTGCTTACTGTATAACTGAGGTTGGGAAAGGGGAGTCTACAATGTAAAAACTTCACACTGAGGTCCCAGTTAAGCAAATTTTTTAGCAGCTTTTATAGTATCCCCCTCAGATTTTCTGAAGGCATGCAAATTTGTCTCCAAGAGAAGTTTTGTATTAGGCCTCACCCTAACGATTCCACATTGATTGGCTGTGTGTACATAATGCCTATATTGAGGCAAATATTATACATGTAGGCATGTTTTTTGTGTATGAAAGTATGACTACCTTAGGATGCACTTACAGAAGAAAGGGCAATGTCTTAAACCTGCAATATTCAAACTATCTTTCCCGGTGCCCCAGGTTTCCATGAAATTCATCCAGGAGTTCCATGTGACAGTTTACTGTTATGATTACAATGAAACTGTAAGATTTTCATTCCATTATTTTGTTTTAAAGGTAAAGTTCCTCATTTATTTTTATCCAGAGCCTTTATACACATAAAATAATACCTCAGTTCACAAACACTTCTGTTTGCGAACAGAAAGTTCGGCAAAATTTTGCTTCCATTCACAAACTCCACCTTGAGTGACAAACACGATCGCGGCCATCTTCCCTGCATGAGCACGAATGCAGTCATCTTCCCCACACCATGACCACATGTCAGAGCATGTTCATGCGGGAAAGATGGCCATGTTCATGTTTGCAGCTTCCTCTAGGCAAGATTGCAGTCAGATTCTCCCTCCAAACAATAACCACTTCCCCACCCACCGTCCTGTCCTCCATGCCAGAAGATGTCTCAAGGAAGGTTAGCATTCTCTCACTTCATACTGTACTGGACTGTACTTTGTTTCATATTTTTGTGGTTAAAAAAAACTTACATAAAGTTCAATGTAACCTTATTTACATTGAACCTTATGGGGAGATTTGATTCGGTTCACAACCAGAATCGTGGAACGAATTAAGTTCGTGAACTGAGGTACCACTGTACCTTTAAAAGCAGTTTGTTTTAAAGCCAAAGTTGTTTCATTTGAATTGATTTGGATTGCAAGGAACAACAATCATACAGGAGTAATAAAGCACTGAAACTACCACTGCCAAAATCCTCTGTTTAGGTCACTCCATAGGAATCTGAGCATCCATAGGAACTCCATAGGAATCTGATGCCTGCAATTCCAAGCAGGCATCTTTCTCCCTACTTACTCCTTAGTGAATTGCATGTTCCCTTTCAGATAATCCCTATCCTCAGACTAAATATTGATACAAACATTTTATCTTGCTTTGCCAGAGCAAATTTTTTCAAGTCTTACTTTCGTTAACAAAAGGTGAAAAAAGCAAGACTTCACTTTCAGGCTCAGGTTTCCCTTCATTGTCATGGTTTGATTGACAGGATTGTAAGCGAATCAGATGCTAGCTCTTCAGTGCAATAGAACTTGATCTTTTGGTGGTTCCTTAGCCAATCCCAGTCACAGAGCAAATCTGAACAGAGTAAAATGAGGGAAAAAAGTTTGTTTAAACACAGCTAATAATTCTCTTCAAATTGCACTGGTTTCAGTGTTTAATGTTTTGTGTGAAAAGCCTCTGTTTATGCAATGGAATAGATTTTGCGATTGATAGTAATTGGAAAACAAAGAATCTTTAATAGATTTATTCTTCATTGTGGATATTTGGTTATAAATGGGAAAACTTAAATGAAAAGCTGAATAAAAAGAAAAACATGAAAAGTATTCAGCAACATCTGCAATAGTTTCACTATCTATTTCTGGAAACTGAACATGTGAAATACCTGTTTTTGGACATGCCTAAATTACCTATTGAAACTAGAAAATGCATCATGCTTGTTGCTAAACAGAATATATGATGAAAGTTACTTAAGTTTTAGATTTACTTGGACCAAAAATGAAGATGAGCCAAACTGAATATGTGTCAAATGTGAAAAAGTCATAACTAATAGTAGTCTAAATCTCACAAAATTCAGAAAACTTATAGAGAGTAACCATCCACATTTGATAGGCAAAAACATAGAAAACTTGAAGTATAAATATGAAGCGCTCAACAACAAGATTTTTAAAAATTATCTACATTAATGAAAAATCACTTGAGGCTTCCTACCTCATTAATTATCATATTGTTAAAGAAGGGAAGGTGTAGACACTTGGTGAAAAATTAATAAAACCTTGTGCCACAGATCTAATTACCTGTAAGACTGGTGAGATATATGCCAAAGAAATGGCCTGCATAACTCTCTCTGACACAATGGTTGCTATATGCATTAGTGATATTTTGTGAAAATGAAATATCTCATTTTAAATCTTCTCATGGTTTCACAATGCAATTAGATGAAACTAACATTCATATGTTGCTAATTTGGCTATTTTAATTATTATGGTATTGAAATATTTTAGAGCTACAGGTAAAAATATTTTGATATTATGAATATATAAGGAGAAAGATGGATGGTCTTGGGATTTGTTTTTTACATTTGTACCAACAGAGAAACATCTTTATTTTATCAAGAATAAAAACAATAGCCCCATCCATGCAACATTCTCATTGCTGCCTAAAGCATCATGTTCTCATTGTGAAACAAATTCCAGGAAAATATTAAGTTTTAGATAATGGTGTGAAATCCTTAATTTTATCAACACCAGGGAGCTAGACTCAAGATTATTCTCATTACTCTGCAAGAAGCTATATAGTTCTCACAAAACATTGCTCTTACTTTCACATCTATGCTTGCTATCCCAAGGAAAAAAATCTGAACCCGTTTTATGAACTGAAAGAAGAGATAATTATTTAAATAAATTGAAACATGAATATTGCTCAAAAATATAACAACACATGATTTCAGATTCAGGTGTACCTTGCATTTTCAGTTTTAAATGAATTAAATATATTCTTCCAAGAAATGAAAACTAGTACATTTAAACTTAATGATAAAATGGCTTAATTTTAAAATTTGACATATTGATATTGTATGTATAAAAAAAACCAAAGTGAGCTATTTTGAAAAATTAAGTGACTTCTTTCAATAATGAGAGTAAGAAAGATAACCAAACAAGAACTGTGGTGTAATATTGCAATAAACCATCGCTTAATGTCACATGCATCAGTTGCAGCAAACCATGTCCCTTCTCCTCCTACTCCACAGTCAGAGAAGAACTTGTTATTCTATGTTCTTCTTTGCTTGGGGCCAATATGTTTAGTGTCTCCCATGAATAAGAAATTGTATTAAATACAGGCTAGTTTGTGTTGTTTTGAAAGTAATTCACATGTCTTTTCTATATACCATGATGGAGAGGGAGGGGAGGTCTCTGACGATAAGGAATTCTCAGAAGCAGGTCAACCATTCCTTCCACTACCTATCAGCAGAAACAGGAGGTTCAATTGAATGAGCAGTGTGTGGAGAGGAAGCATGCTCACCTTTAGAGAGCCTTCCCAAGGGGATAGGGCCTAGGTAGGTTCATAAGGAGAGTTCCTGAAGATAAACACTGAATTGGGTTCAACAAACCACTCTGTGCATGCTCAGAAATCCATTCTGAGTGATTTGTACTTGGGAACAACAACCTTTTGCAAGGAAAATGGTCTGTGGCTTTTGAGGAACCTTGGCTCATGACACATGCCATAACAATGATGATAGAATAGCAAGAACAGCTGACAGTGGTGGTAAGAAGGAAGAGTCAGTGAGGGAGAGGGCTTATAGAGGTGGCCTTTTCCAAGGGCCTTAAAAACCTGGAGCTGGCAATTACTGTGTCCACTAAAGTATCCTCTTTCAGAGTGACCTAAAGTTAATGGGGAAAAGAAGTGAATCATGTTATCTTTGGATGAAAGTTGTGACTTCAGATGCTCAGCATAAGTCTTTAAACCATACTTTGATTTCTTGCAAACCACAAAAGAACAAAACTTATGTTTGGCACCATATTTCTATGCCTGAAGTCATAAAATTACCCGCAAATATCCACAATTTTAGAGGACTCATAAATTAACCGAGTGCTGTAGTCATATCATATGTACTCTGACCACAATCCTCCAGTATTTTACTACATAATTAAGTTGCACAAATGTTACCATTTAAATAATATCATGGACAGAACATCTAAATGCTGGTTTGAAAATAGCTACTTGGAATGTATACTATTTAACCAACCACATTTGTTTTTAGCTATAATTGCATACAAACAAAATAAATGAACAAACACTTTTTTTGCTGAACCAGTATAAAAAGAAACAAGCTGTCATGTGCTGTAAATCAAGGGTTACCACAGTGTTTGATGCTGGGTAAAGGACATATTAGGAATACATCATCAGAGCCAATGTTAATTTGAGTGTGATCATATGAGATACCATGCTGAAAATAGACATGATAGTTGCATGTATGGTGGCCATATGTCCTGAGTTCCAGAGGACAGTTCTCTATTTAAAAGGCTGTCAGAGGACAGTCCCTATATTTGAACTCTATAGCTACATGCCTGGAGCTATAGAGTACTCTAGAGTACTCTATAGATGTACTCTATAGCAGGGGCTACTGAGTTGAAGTCTGGTTTGAAACCAAAGACCCATAAGAGGGAACAGCAAGAAAAGTAATTCGAGGGGAACTTGAAGTAGCCCATCAACAGTTAACACCTGAACAGCAAGCTGATCACCTAGTCATAGTTGTCAAGACCTAGAAAAGCAGGTACACAATCAAAAAGAATTATAGTTTTATTCAGTTATCTGGCTACATGCCTGGAGGTAGTCTACTAGGCGCTATAAAGAATCCCACAAAATAGGTATATTTTTATAATGTCTCAGTCATGCAGCCAGTTTACAAGAGTCAAGATTGGTTGGAACAATTGTTGAATAGAGTAAGACATAGGAGGAAAGGGAATGGGGATTCAAAGCAGACAGATATTACAGATAAGTAAAGTGGTGTTCATGAGCAAACAGGACAACATTGTTCCTAATTGGATTAGCAACATCGCATTGGATCATATTCCTTGCAACATTGCATCTGTGAGGGACTTGGCAACATTGTATCCTGATCTGATCAGGAAGCTTCTATTAATAAGTTCAGGCTGTTCTTGTAAGTTCCCGTATGCCAAGGTAATCATGGTACAGCTCCAGTTGGGCAGCCCTGACATTGCCTAACTCGCTATTGCGAGATGCATTTGTCTTTAGTTAACTCTTTCTAAAATTCCAATTCTACATATGCATTCACACATGCATACCTTATGTAAATCTGTGCCCCTCTTCAGTTCTCTCTTTTGATTATGCACTATCAGTTTGGGGGGATTCATAAATGGCCACACTAGCTGCATATCATTCTGTTATCAGCTCTGTATAGCCAGAAACGCGGAGAATGAAGAGAGACTATGGATCTGCAGGACTTTTAAAATGCCAGACTATAACACGGGTGGGATATATGTATTCACACTGACAAATACATTTTATTTAACTATAACACCCTTATTGGCAATTGGTATCGAAGCAACTTAAAATAAGAGAACAAAAGAATACAAGTACAGAACAAGCAGAATCAAAGAGAGGAGAATAAAACCACCCAAATGAAACCAAGTAATGTAGCAATAAGGGATTCAAATACAATAAAAAGATCACCAGAAATGGTTAAAAACTGCTAAGGGCATAAGAGATCAGGATAATACCTAAAAGGGAGTGAGGAAAGTGACAGCTGCAGATGTCTTTTGTCTGTTTGTTTGCTTCAAGAACTTCTGTGCTTCTCTTCACCATAATGGGTTCTAGGGCATTGTAAATAATGCATATAATACATTAGAAAAAAAACCATTGCAATTTATCATATCAACCGTCACTGAAAAATAAAACTGAGAAGAATCATATACACACCCCAATACAAAACTTAAAACCACAAAGCAGTTAAATGTGATAAAACCAGTTTTAAAACCAGTTTTAGGAAATAAAATTGTATTGAACTCGCACTTAAAAGATTGCATTATTAGTACCAGTCAAATATCATTGGGAAGATTATTCCAGAATCAGGGCACTATTACCGAAAAGGCTTTTTACAGGAAGAACACACGTCACTGACTTCTGGTACTCGAAGCAGGTCCACATCTGAAGATCTTAATATGAAGGCAGGGTGGAATAGAAGGAAGTGCTTCCTGAGATACTCAAGTCCAAAATAATTTATGGTTTTAACAATAAGCACTGGTCCTCTGATTTGGACTTGGTAGTGAAAAGGCAGACCATACCAAATTTTACTTGGCAAGATGTAGCTCGACTTGGCGAAACCCATTAGACCTCTTGCCACTGAAGTACAAGGCCAGTCCTCCCATGAGGCAGGATGAATCCCCTGCCTCAGATGGCAGATTTGGAAGGGGCAGCAGATTTTTGTGCTGCAAGGGCCATGAGCCCTGGTGCCATTAATTGCACATGTCCCTTAAAGTGAAGCAAAAGATGTATGGTCCCTCTGAGAATCTCACAGGCCATAAAAAGGAAAGTAGTTTTTGTAACTCTCCAGAACAGCTGTCAATATGAACCCTATGCCTGACTCAGAGTAAAGCACAAATGTGCAGCTATTCTGGAGAGCAACACCAGCTACCCCTCTGATGCAGAAAGACCTGCCCAGTGTGGCTTCCTGAAGCGTAGCCCACCTGATGTCTTGCTCTGCAGGAAATTGCACTGGAAGCTTTCCTGAAGGAAAGTGGGCAGCTCAGTTGCATTGCTCTGAGCAAAATGTCCTTTGTGAGCTGAAAGCATTGGCAGGGAGGTGACCTAGAAGAGTGCCTGTGCTGCAGTATCATGGAAAGTCTTCAGGGCCACAATCCAACCAATGCTTCATTATCATGAAAGATTCCCTCAGAGAGAAGCAGTGAGGGAAAGGCGGGTTGCAGCAATGAGTAAGTGGGCAGAGGGAAACAAGTAAGGCTGCCAGTGGTGGCAGCTCATGTTTCTCCTCACTGGCAGAAGCTGTAGCACTGCTTGGGTGGAAACAGATCTTGCACTGGCCCTGCCAAATTGTGAGCCTAGGGAAGCTTCTGAGGCATTGTTAAGTGAGCCCCAAATGCAACACATTTTAGTAATATCTAAGAAATCATTTCCAAATTTGGATGTCATCACTGAGCACACCTGATAGGCAGGAATGTGGGAGTTGTAATCCAAAGCATCTGAATGCCTACCTGCTGCTGACCACTGGGGTGTCATTTCAGTGCTGAGCCTTAGCACAATCAACAAGGCAAGGTGCTACGGGACCTGCATCTTTGGGAGATGAGCTAGACATCAAATGCTATGCCATTTGATGAATTCAATTGTAAATTTGTTTGTGTATTTGAAAAGAGAAGGCAGAACCTCATAATTAAAAAGCACATAGACTAACACAGGGAATTGAGGAAGAAATGAATTTAAAAAGAGAGGAAAGATGACAAAAGAGTTTGCTACTGAATACCCTTATTATGTAAATACATTCCAATCTAAATATAGATTTTTCAGATCTATTTATTCTGTGATACAAAGCAACCAATTTTCAGTGGTATAAACTGGTATTTGCAGGCAACTAAAATAGGACTGTGCTTTGCCACTTCTTAAAAAGAAGTGCTTCATTAGGACAATACAGAGACATTAGCCAAAGCACTGCTTATGGGTCTCACTTTAATAAGGGCTTCTCATCAACTCCTAGTTTATGTTGCATTAACATATGAGAGAGCTATTTAAACATTAAAATTAATACATCATAAAACAATAGCAGTGCTTCATGCTGAAATACTTTCATTTGAATCATAGCTACTAACAATGACCATGAATATCCCCACTCAAATTGCTATCATGAATATTGTATAAAATTGAGAATAAACTAAAAGTAAAATTAGAATACATCTTTATAAATTACAATATGTCAAGTTAACAAATGGTAGACTTGTCATATTGAGCAACTAAATGTCTAAATGATCAGTCAGCACTCATTGTGCAGCGGGGGGGAGGGGGACACACTAGCTTTGTTGGCTATAAAGCAGTTGCTCGATTTTTCATACTGTCATTTTGCTCTATTAGCAAAGCCTAACACAATTAGGTATGAATATGCAGTAATAACATGCAGATTGTTCCCTCACAATTGCCCCAAGGCAGCCGTCTCAGCCTTCCCATGCCTGATTCCTTCTACATCATTACAGCCTTGGCATAATTCATCAGAGGGGGGAGGAGGAGGCAGCGGCAGAGGGGGGAAGTGGGGAAAGAATGCCTCATCCTTTCTTGCATGTGGCCAGCTAGTAAAATCATTAGTTGTTGTTAACCATTCTTCCTCAATAGGTTTGTTCGCAATGCTCCTCGGCTCCCTGCCACTCCTGCAGTTGTACGTGTTTCCCTTGGGTAATGTTAGACACTACATTTGAGCCTGCCAGAACAATTAACCCTACTGTTAATTAGAACGAAATGTCAGGCGCACAGATGGTACAAGCTGGCACCCTGCCATCCCGCCAACTGCTGCTGAAAGCAGCTATCCTACTGCTGACAGCTGTTCAGCCATGTCCCAAACCAGCAGATGTCAGAACTTTCCAGCTGAGGAAAGCTTGGGAGGAGGGAGAGGAGAGAAAGAGGGAGAGGGAGAGAAAGAAACAGGCCAAGAGGAAAAGGGAAAGGGGTTTCTAAGTCCCAGCAGTGATGATTACTGTTTTATCACCGTTGTTATCTATTACCTGTTGTCATACTGTATCAGTCAAGCAGAGGTCTAACAAGCAGCATGATGCAAATTAAAAAGAATGACACTAATAGTCGGAACTAAAACAAACACGCTGTAGCAGTAATTCTGCTGGAGCAAAGCAAATGAAGTCAACCACAAGTGGAAGTACCAACCCTTCTAATCCCAGATTTTGCTAGTTATTCTAGAAAATTTGAGAAATCTTTTTAAGAAGCAAGTTGTCTTGCTGCAAACAAGCAAGCAAGCAAGCAAAAAAACACGCCTCATCATGACAGTTTTACAGGCTACACTGTTTGGCAAGATGAGGTCAATGTTCTTCCCTTTTTGGGGAATCTGTCCTACAATCCTTAAAGCACAGCATAAATGTTACAAGGTCCTGAAATTGTATGAACCTCATATGCATACTTTCACAAAAACTGCTGCCTAGAAGTTGCTCTTTGGATTTATGGTGAGAATAATGCTGTTTAATTTATGTACTTGTTCTGTTTTTTTAAATAGTTGTTCAAAGAAATTCTTCATTCTACCTAAAGCAGATACAATTTAGAATATATAAAGGAAGAATTACATCTTTTAAAATATGTGTGCACCTCAAAGCTCACCTACCAGCCATGATGGTGCATCTCCCATACAAGTCCATAGCATTTCCGTAAGTATCAAAACTTAACACATCTTTAACAAGTAGTCATATTTATTTTTATTATTTCTCAGATGTACCAGAGTCCTGTTTACAGGAAGGAGATAAGAATTCTTTCTAACTGAATGCATTTCAGATTTGTTTACCATTTGTACCAGTGTATTCCCCACACTCTGTTCACATATTGTAGGTAACTACACTTAGGACACAATGTTTTACTTATTTAGAAAGAACTATTCTAAACATGCATAGTATTTTTCCCTTCGCCATAAAGATATACAAGTGAAACAAACTCCTTCTCACTCAACTATGTACCTCACAAATAATGAGGAAACACTTCATGTACCTGCAGTATGCACAAGAAACCCTCTTGAAATCATTCATAACAAGTGGTATATAACAAAACACTCTATGTCAGACCTGGGCATTGTATGGCCCACGGGCCACATCCAGCCCGATGGCTGACCCTGACTGGCCCACATGAGGTCACTGGCAAATTAAAAGTCAATGCAAATATATATCGTCGTAATATAGATGCAAGCAATACAACTGCACTGCTTTTATTTTGAAGTATCTGCTAAATTGAATTGAATTTATTGCTTTTCATGTAATGTTAATGTTAATGTTTTTGTGAATATTCATTAAATAGTGTTGTTCTGTTCTCCACATTTTCATTGTATCATTTTAATGTTTCATTTACTGTTTTTATAGAGATATATATTGAGCAGAGCTGTTAGTGTATTGGTCCAGCCCTTAACAACTGTCAAAGTTTCTCATGTGGCCCCATAGGAAAATTAATTGCCCACCCCTGCTCTATGTTCTACAGTGCCATTCTATATACGTTTACTCACGCATAAGTTCATAGAACCATAGAGTGGTAGAGGTTTAAGGGGCAAGGGGGCCATCAGGTCCAAACTCCTTCTAAGTGCAGGACTCCAAATTCAATGACCTCAAATGGCAGTCCAGTTGCATCATGAATGCCTCTAGTGTGGGAGAACCCACAACCTCCCTAAGCAATTGGTTCCATTGTTGTATTGCTCTAACAGTCAGGATGTTCTTCCTGATATCTAGCTGGAATCCAGCTTCCTGCAACTTGAACCTGTTATTCCTGTACTCTGGGATGATTGAGAAGAGATCCTGGTCTTTCTCTTTGTGACAGCCTTTCAAGTACTTGTAGAAGTCTTCTCTTAAATCTATTCTCACAGGGATTTGTTTCAAGTCCCCATATCATCCTTGTCGCCCTGTTCTGAAACCTTTCCAGCTTGTCTGCATCTTTTTAAAACTGTGTTGCCCAGAACTGGTTGCAGTACTCCAGATAAGAGCTAACCAGTGCTGAGTAAAGCGGAATTAGTACCTCATGGGATTTGGAAGGATTTGTCCTTTTTGCAACCACCTCACATTGTTGATTTATATTCAGCTTGTGATTAGAACAATTCCATGACCCTTCTCATTTGCAGTATTGTTGAGCCAAGTATTTCCCATTTTGTAATGATGCATTTGGTTTCTTTTTCCTAGGTACAGAACTTGGCATTTGCCCTTACTGAATTTCATTTTGCTGTTTTCACCCCAGTGCTCCAACCTATTCAAATTCACCCTGAATTTCCTTTAGATCTTCCAGTTTTGTGTCATCTGTAAATCTTACAATTGTTCCCTTCTTCATCCAAATCATTAATAAAAATGATGAAGAACACTGGGTCTATGTCTGAACCCTGGAGCATCCTATTTGTTATCTCTCTGCAGTTGGAGAAGGTACCATTGATGAACACTCTTTCGGTCAAATTCTGTAGCTATCTGTGGATCCACCTGATAGTTCTTCCATTTATCCCACTTTTTGCTAGTTTGCTATTCAGGATAAAATGAGGCACTTTGTCCAAAGCTTTGCCAAAAGTCAAGATAGATTATGTATACAGCATTCCCACAATCTACCAAGGAGGTTACTCAATCAAAAATCGAAATCAGATTAGTTTGTCAGGATTTGTTCTTGAGGAATCCATGTTGGATTCTAATAATAATTGCATTACTTTCAAGATGTTTGTAGAATGACTGCTTTATAATCTGCTCCAGAGTTTTCCCAGGGATAATTGGTATGTAGTTCCCAGTTCTTCCTTCCTTCCTTCCTTCCTTCCTTCCTTCCTTCCTTCCTTCCTTCCTTCCTTCCTTCCTGTCTTTCTCTGTCCGTCCGTCTTTCTTTCTTTCTTTCTTTCTTTCTTTCTTTCTTTCTTTCTTTCTTTCAGATAGGGACAACATTGGCCCTTCTCCAGTCATTGGCACTTCACCTGTCATCATAAATTCTCAAATATCATAGACAGTGGTTCTGAGAGTTCTTTCACCAGCTCCTTTATGACTCTAGGGTGGATTTCATTGGGCTCTGGAGATTTGAACTCATTCAAATCAATCAGATGAACCTTGACCATTTGCTTATCTGTTGTGAGCTTCCATCCTGCTCCTTCTGCTTGTACTCCCCATCATTAGGAAGGTCATAGATCTCCTTTTGTGAGAAAACTGAGTAAAAGTAGGAACTGAGCACTTTGGCCTTTTGTCATCTGTTACCATTCTGCCATCCACAATGAGTAACTGAACCTGTATTTCTTCCCTATTTCTTTTACTTTGGACATATCTGAAGATACTGTTTTTAGCATCTCTTGGGAGCATCACTTCATTCCTTGGTTTAAGTCTACCTGACCCAATCCCTGCAATTTTGTGTTAACTGCCTGTATTCTTCTTTGTAGCCTGACCTTCTTTCAACTTCCTGTACATCTCCTTTTTGTTTTCAGATATTCTCCAAGTTTCTGTTGTCTTCTACTCCTTGTTTGTAATTGTGCCTTCAGAGTTTTCTTTTTAAAAAAATGTTTACCATCTTTGACTCCTTTTCTCATGGAATCACTTGCCATGGGACTTCGCTTATCTCTGTTATTAAAATTGCCTTTTCTAAAATCCAGGGCACATGTTTGGTTACATTTGGCTTTTGCTTCCTTTAGAATCAAGAATTCACTTATGGCATGATCACTTTACTCCAGAGTTCCTGTAACTGCCACTTTGCCCAGTAGTTCTTCCCCGTTGGTTAGTATCAAGTCAAAGATAGCCATTCTTCTTGTACCTTCCTCTACTTCATATTGAACTTTTCTGCAGCACATGTCAGAAACCTCTTGGAAGACACATGTTTGGCAGATTTGTCTCCCAAAAGATAGCAGGAAATTGAAGCCACCCATAACTATGACATCATACCTCCTTGAAACATTGGCAATTTGCTTTTCAAAAGTTTCATCCTTGTCTTCTGGTGGTGGTCAGAAATAGACTCCAACCACTGTGTTCCTTTTATTCTTGCTCCATTTATATTAATTGTGCTACTAAGAGCATCCTCCTGCATTTCTGTGCAGAGACATTTATCTTTAACATACTGTGTGACTCTACCTCCTTTTCTGTTCCTTATGGTCTTCTTGAGCAAGTTATATTCTTCCATTCATGGGAGTCATCCAACCAATTTCCAGTTATATCTATCCAGTCAAATTCACCCTCCTGTATCAAGAGTTTAAACTTGATAAAAAAAATTCATGCTGTGACCTTTCCAGTTCTTGTAAGGTGCAAGTCCTAAACTTCAATAGGTGCAACTCTCATATATAGCACTGTAGTCTTAAATAAGAAAAATATATACACATCCATATTATATTTGAGGGTAACCACATTGGCCTGTCATAGGAAAAAACAAGTTACCTGTCACCACGTTAGGTTGCAATCTGCTACACACTTTCCTGGAAGTAACCCAGAATTGTTAGAATTGTTTTTACCAGCTGATCCTTTGCAAGTTAAAAGTGTTCCAGAAGGATGCTGCTTCTCTGGTTGTGCAAAAACACAGATGTGATAATGATAAGAATGTGTTTGTGCCTACAATTTATATTAGATAGCTGTGCCAACAAAGGGACATTTTATGTCATGGACTCAAATATTGAGTCACTATTTGTTATCCTTCCTTCCATCCATCCATCCATCCATCCATCCATCTGATGTTTGATATGGAATACAATTATATACAGTTATATGAGGCCACAATATTGTGCCTATCTGGCCCAATACAGTGTGATATTTTCCCTCCCAGGCAGAGTTGTAACACCACATTAGGTCAGGGAAGGGACATGCCACAGACCAGATTTTATTTTATTTTCAATATCTCTCTTGACATTAAACATTTCTGTTGCTTGTTTCTGTTGCATTCATTCATAACTTTAGGACTGTGGAATACTTAATTGTATTTTACCTATTTTAGGCCAAATAGTTGCCTAGTATAGCTATTGGAAAAGTTAATCTCTAATCAAGTTAGTTTAATTAAAACTTAGAATCCCATCTGTATATCTTTATTAAATACTACTAGCATCTTATGCCCAAAACCACATAGAAAACTTTCCTTGATCCCCCAAATTATTTTTTACCTAATACAACTGGGCAATTCTGCTTTAAATTGCTTCACATTACCATTCTTTGTATAGATTATACCTACTTAAAATACCTGTTCTCCTCCACCACCTTAACAGAGACCTGCTTTGTCTGATTTGAAATGCACATGCAGGAGAAGGTTTGATTGCTAGTATGAATTACTTTTCTTGCAGGCAACACTGTGGATCAGAACTGCTGCACTGGAAATAATGAAAAAAGAATAATCAGAAACGAAAAGAGATATGGACATGGCACTTGATGAAGAGGAGGATTCAGCAGTAAATAAGAGGGCAGAAGACGTTCCCAATTAAAGCAAGGACATGCTTTTATGGTAGTCCAAGGAGTTCTTGAAAATATGTCAATAAGGTATCCAGAAGTTACATGCTGTGAAGAATACCATATTCCAGAAACCAGAGAATGGATGAGAGATTTATTTTTTTTCTATTTACAACATAGCAATTACAAAGACTGCTGGAAACCTGTTTCCTTCCCTTTTAGAAAAGCATAAAGCTCCTGACAGAAACAAAGAGGTAGATGGGGATGACACAGCAGGACTATCAGCACTCTACACCCAATCCACATCATGTTATGTAATTATCTGGACTCTGATAATTGTACATATATAGGTATGCTCAAATAACTTTGGGGAAGAGTGATGTCTAACTGCATTTCATCAAGAATTCTAAGCAGTTGCCACCAGTCTCCACCCATGAGAATTTATAATATCTTATCCAAACTATCCCCATTCAGTGCTCCTGAACTTCCAAAAAGTCTATGTACCTTATAAGTGAGATACTTGAGTCAGAGACAGGGTGGGTGAGCCATGGTGTATCCATCTTAGAATTCTGTATAATCTGTCCCAGTTTGGTCAGAGGCAGCCAAAACTATCTCTGTAAGCTGTGTGAGTGTGAGAAATAACTGGCTTGCAACAATAAAACCACTGAAAACTGTAATATTGAAGATCAGCTCTCATTGGAGGAGACTAGGTGAGCTAAGCTGAAGGTCAACTACAAAGATAAAGACTATGTTATTCCAAGCCAATCCTGCCCCTCCTTCAGCTGGCACCCTCATATCTCTCCCTAATTAGATGACTCATTACAAGATCCCACAAGGGGCTACAGCCAAAGACAGAGCAATGGGAAGTATCACAAGATGAAATGAGGGTCAGGAAGAAAAAGGGCATGCAACAGTACATGGGGAACTTGCTAGACTGCTTGGCAAGGATCCCAACTCAACTTGAACTGGCTCCAAGTCATCTTGCCAGCAGTAGGTAACTCCTTTGTGTGAGCATGTAAGCAGTCTGCTTTCTTCTCAGCATATAAGTCCTAGACCAATTTTCCTTTAAATCTAACTGCTTGTCTGTATTGCTTTGAACTCCATACACATCTTGAGCCTTTTACTGTAGCATCTTTGCAACTCTCCTTCCCAAAACAGGATTGTTCCTTTGGCCCCTGGTCAACAGGAACTAGATGCTCTTGTGAGACTAAGGATAACAACTGGAAAATGGGTTAACCACCTTGCTCCTTCTGAGAGAACACTTTCAACAATCCTATGCATGCTTTCCTGGAGTAAACCTGCATGGAAACAGTGAGATTTTCTTTGTAATAAACAGGGAGTGGATCATTTATTTATTTATTTGGTTGGTTGGTTATTGTACCAAATTTTTATAATGCTTCTTCTTCCAGTAAGGGGATTTTGGAGTACAATAAAAGATGAATAAAACATTATATTAAAATAAAATCAATAAAACCAAAAGCATTTTCAGGAGGCACTGAAAATAGTGAAAGTGCTGATGCCTGCCCAACCTCCAGAGCAGCAAGTTCCAAAGAAATGTAGCTGCTACACTGAAGGCTTTTCCCCAGGCAGACTCTAATTGGCCCATAGGTCCACATGGAACCACCAGAAGCATGCCATCCAGTTACCTCAGTGACCAGGCTGGCTGATAAGGGAGAAGCGCTTCTCTTAGGCATCCTGATCTCAATTGGTTTAAGGCTTCATAAACCCTACCAAAGTATCTGGCTGTAATTTGTTTAAGCTGTGACAATTGTGGGCAAAACCTCTTCAGACACTATCCTATGCAACACCACCACTAATATAAATTATCTGGCACTAGCATAAATGACCTCTAAACACAATGCTAATAATGCTTGCTGGCATGAGGCATTTTCTAGGGAAACCTGTACACCAGCAAGTATTATTATGTTGTACTAGCAATCATTTAGGCTAGAAGTAGTGTCATACTGAGCACTCTCCATTAACATGCTCTTGCATATTAACCATCTAATGGTTAAGTTTGAGCCCTGTATGTCAAGGATCTTCCAAATGGAAGCAGAAGAAAAATATACATGTAAATGTTCATTTTTTAATCTTGGAAACTATTCCATTGTCTTATATGACACCTATAATTTTAGTAATTACATTTTACATTAAATAGATTAGCAAGATACATCAGAACACCATCACTGTCTGAATGTAGCACATGGAATCATAATTATCAATCCATAATCAGATTTTAGAATTATAAAAAGGAAAGTTCAAGAGCAGATCAGTGATCTTTCATGAAACTGAATTGAATCACTCTTCAAAGATAAAGGGCAATAGTGTTGCCAGTTGGAAAGGAATTAAAGCAACTGTGACATTTGCTATTTTTTCATTCAAAGCCATCTGCTCATTTCCTTCATCACAGAAAAATACTTAATAACATGGAAGACATCTCAAAAAGCAATCTGTTATCAAGCAAAATTGTTTCAAGGACCGTAATAATTCTGCCTTAAGCATTAAATTGGTGTGCCACCCATAGAAAACAGTGCTTCCTGCATCTGTAAAGCTGCACTCATCAGTCCTATTATGATACACGGGCCAAAGTATATAGCTGCATTCACACCATTTGCTAAAACTTTGGAATATATGGAGGAACAATTGCAATGTTATGACAACATTCATTCCATGGCTTTCTGATAGACAAATGAGAGGAACTGTCCAATGCCACAGTAACTGCAATCTCCCAAGAAATCTCTGAGATGACAGGATTAACAATTGGAAGTTATCTGAAGCAGCACTTCTAGGCAGTTGCTCTGAAGAGGACACTATTAGGGGCCTAACTGAGGACAGACTGAGCCAATAAATCCAGCATAATCTAACTAAGTTCTGTTCTGATCCAGGGACATAGAATCTTGACAAGTATCAAAAATAGTAGACAGGGGAAGGAGATCTTCAAAGTCAGTGCAAACTGACATTAGCAGCACGTAAAACAAGGACTATTTCAGTTCAGCAATCAGAAAATAGCCCCTACCATGTATGTTGGAAACTAGGACCTTGAGGGCTTGAAGTTTCTGTTAAGTGTATTTGCTCATACTTGCCCTTATAGCTGCAAAGCACAAGACTGCTAGATTCTGCATGCTAATTTTCCAAAATCCTTTGTAGTATAGGAGTGGTGAATTCTACTTGTTATTTAAAAATAATTTCAGAGTCCTGATCACCTCCCATTTCTCCAGCAAAGGAGTTCAGCCTGAAGGCTGAATTCCATTTCAGAAAGAGTTTCAGGCTCTGCATTCCAGTGGTTGGTGAGAGCAGAAGGAAAAGGCCCAAAAATCCAGCACACTTGAGCTTGAAGCTCTTGCTAAACCTCAGAAGAGGTATTTCAACCTTTTCAGAATGTGAGAGGAGATACACAACAGCTAGGAAAGAGCATGAGGCTAGTGGAAAACTGAAGGACCAGATTGGGACCTCCCATAATGGGTAGGCTTATGTCCTAAACCCAAGGTTTTTTACCCCTGCTCCAGGTGAATCAGACTGACTGCCATGTTTAGTTTTTGAAGACAACATTCACTAAAGCATCAAAAATCAATAAGCACTTATTTTTTGATATCAGTGCATAATCATCTATGATATTTGAGGCATCACAAATATATTTATATACATTTGAATATATTATGTCCAAATGCCAAAGAAGCCCCATTTATTTGAGAAATCATAGATCATCATTTAAACTTGTACTTTGAAAAAATAAGCAAATTTTATCACTTTGTACAAGTAATAGCTTTTTAAAAATCAATGTAATGCACAATTAAGAGGAAAATACTGAAGCATCAAATCAGACCAAAAAGACCAAATAATAAAGCAGCTTTATTCTCTCTATTTTGAAGGATGACTAAATTGATTTTTAAACATAAATACACTTTTCTTTGTCTGAACTAAGATACTTGAACTGGTGCCACCTCACAAACAACTGCAGGATGTTTCAAGTCCATATTAATCCTTGAGGCATTCAACACATTTACGTGAATCAAGGACACTGGTTATATGCCTTCGATTACAGGGCTGATTTTCTGCATACTGAATATATCTCAGACAAAAAGAATCTCATTTATGTTGTCAGAGCATACTGCATCACACACAAAGCAGGGCATTTTCTGGGACAGCAGCCAGTCTCCATAATATCCCTGAAGTATAGCCTGATTTTGCAATGCATGTTCAATACACCTAAGTTGGTCCTCAAGCCTCTCACCCAAAAAGAAGTTGCTGATCAAAACACAAAATTCACAGCACAATAACTACATTGAAATATGGAAGCTACCATATTCAAGCTTGGTGCAGTTGTCACAGCAGCAGTAGTCAGAGAAGATTAGTCATGCAACCCCCATTAATTACTGTGTGTGTCACTTGTTAATTATCGTGATTGAGTAGTTAATTGTGCAAATGTCCAAAGCCAATGTTTTATTGGAACAGTCTCAGCCATTCAGTCTAGACTACCACATACATACACATAACCTCACTCACAGTAATGATACTATCCTGCACTTAAAACTGACTGCTACACAACTGATTTAGAAACATAGAACACAGAAACAGAATGAATCAGAAGGGGTCTCCCGGGCCATCTAGTCTGACCCTGGCTCCAGCCGGTTCTGCTCACGATATGCCCACCATGTGCATGTCCATTTAGTATTTAATTGATAACTAGGATATTGTAAAAAAAAAAAAAGTAGTGTTCTTGCATGTGGATTTAGTTTTGGTTTCTCATGATGACAATGGATAGAACTACAGTAGCATGCCCCTACTTAAATACTAGCTAAATACCCAAACTAGTGCCAACTTTACACTCAACTGTCTTTGTTGTGCAGACAAGACAAGGTGACCCCACAGACCTGTGCAGGTGACATAGTGTATAAGCCTATATTAACAAATTGGGTCTGTGTGGGGAAAGGATCAATCCTCCATCCTACCTGGGTGTCTCCCATAGCCACTACTCAGAGACAGAGACAAGCCAACTTTTCATATATTCTCTATTCTGGCCCTTAGATGGACCTCCAAAGAAAGCATTTGCTAAAGAGGTCCCTTAGACCTCCAAGACCAGCCTTTTGCTTCTGACCCAGCAAGAGACTGCATAATAAATCTTGCATTTGACCCATAAAGATTCACTGCAGTTTTTCCACTCCCCCTTGTTACATTTCTTTCAAAGATGAAAGCTGACAACATCAACAAAAATGCAGAACTGTATGCCTGCTGTGCTACTTGAACTCAGGAGAAGGCAGGATATGAATCAATTATTCCCAACTCCCCAATGTGGTTAATTTTTCAGATAGAGAGAAGCATACTTGGGCACAAGCATCAAGTATGCAAAGCCATTCTTTCCAAATAATTACCAGAAGTGTTGATCTAACAGCTGTGGTTAATTAGCAGAAAAGGAAAAGGGTATTATTATTATTATTATTATTATTATGGCCCATATCCCAATCATTTTGGCTCAAGCTGCAGGTAGCACAAGCAGCGCAGACCGTAAGAGACTGAAGAACTGCTAGACAGGAACAGGAAGATCCATGAGCTTGGCATCAGAAATTCTGTATGGAAACCCTGAAATATATTTTACTTTAGGCTTAAGCTAAATCATCCTTTTAGAGTGGCCTGATCTATTAGGTAAAGTTCAAGATGCCACACAGCAACATATGTAAGTATGACCTTACTGCTGACCTTACAATGCACTTACTATCTTGTTCGTCTCTAATAATGTCTCTTCCACTACAAACAATTTATTCTACCTCACGTTCATCAAGTGCTCATAAATCAACATTAGACCCCCTTTTACTGAGTTGCTGGTTTTTAACTTGCAAAGACAGCAGCAGCAGCATTTGAATGTGAAGCCTAATATTGGCACACATATTGATTTTAATTAGTCTAATTAGTTCATTATGCCAAAAATCAAACAGACCATTCATTACATTCCAAACTAATGGCATATGATCAAGGAATTCATATGATAATGAGTCAGATCAATTATCACTCATAAAGGAAGTCATTAACAAGTGTAAACACTGCCAAGCCTAATGCCATTGCAAATTATGAAGTCATGGATTGGCCATTTGCATAAGCATACTAATTTTATATCTAGATGATTTTATTTCAGGATCTATCATCTCTTTAATACTCATTAGGAAGATATATTTTTAAAGGAACTTTTTAAGCCCTAGATTTAAACTCTATAGCACTGCCTGTGATATGGATATTTAAAACCTCTTATTCTTAATTCCAAAGCATTGTAGAAAAGAAAAGAAAAGAAAAGAAAGAAAAGAAAAGAAAAAAAAGAAAAGAAAAGAGAGGAGAGGAGAGGAGAGGAGAGGAGAAGAGAGGCAAGATTAATAACCAGCTTTTTAAAAGCCATGAGCAGAAACAAAACAGACCTAGAGGAGTAAGTTCGCTGCTTAGTAAGCAGATTTTTACCTACCAATTTCACCTTTGCCAGTTGTGGAGTACCACTGGAATTAGCCAGGATCTCTAAAAGCAAATTAAAATCCAGGAGTCTGTTGCAAGCCTTTAGATAAGTGGAGAACTGGCCCAAACCAAACCAAAAGTTGCTTTTCTCCAGTGTTGCTTTTCTAAACAGCTATATTCAAAAAGCTAAACAACACTGCCCAGTTGTTACTGCCTGAAACATGTTCAAAATCCTTTCTACTTACTTCCATCATTCCTCCATATGTGAAGTTCAGAGTCGAGTACTAATCCATATGTAACACAGACAGTGCCACTTACATACATACAATACAGGGGACTCCAGAGATTGCAAAATATAGAAAAAAAACCTTTGGTAAAAGGGGAGTCAAAATACCCATCAAACAGCCCAGTGAGGACTGAGAATGCTAAATTGCCAACCAATGCTGGCTAATTGCAGAATGGAGCATTTAGAAGATAGCATGGTTGACTGGCTAGAATGAGGAACAAGAGTACTCCACAGTACAACATTTTGCAGGTGTCAGTTGCAAATATTTAGTTCTGTGAAAAATATATGGCTTATTCCACATATGGTGCAAATATTGAGGCAAACACTCCTAGTTGTTTGTTTTGCACTGAACATCTAACATAAACAGCAACAACATTTCTCTCATTTCTGTCATATCCCTACCAAATAGCAATTCAGACAGGGAACCCAAGTGGGGCTCCATTAGGTGGTATTTTTATCTTTATTAGTATTACTTCCATTTCTAGACTATAATATATCTGAAGCATTCTGTACTGCATACATCCTTTCTTAGGAACTCAAAGCTTGCTTGTGACTTTACAACATTTTAGGTAATTTCCAAGGAAGTGACCATGGCTTTTGGATAGTCCCACTCCACTAACACTCCATGGACCAGCATAAATTCCTTGGACTATCACACACATTCCAAGAGACAGAGAGCCCTGTTTAGATATCATAAACTATAAGTTGAAAGGCAATCCACAGCAGAACCTGTTCATGATTTCAGGAATATAGATCACCTGGTGGAAACAGATGGACAGATCAGTCTGTTCCTAGTCTGTCTCAGTTTTATATATGTTCATTGCTGAGTCAGTCCTGTGCCTATTGACTACCTTGAGTACCTTTCCAGGACCCCTTAGTTCTAGTTCTTTTCTCAAACTGCCCCCAAATTTAGATGCTTGTGTACTTAAAACACCCACAGATTACTATATATCTAAACAAACTGAAGCTGTGAGAATGCCTTTGGCTCTGCATTTTCTGTTGAAAGGGGATTGGGTACAGAAATGTCAGCAGGGTCTCTTCTCTGACAAATCACTTCAGTTGTGTTTCATAGCTCTCACTGGAACAAGTTGTTCAGTGCTCGAAGAACTGGCCAATGCCTAGCAGCTCCTAGTATCTGACCAAAGACTCTTCTTTCTTCCCTTAGCAACCTCCCCAGCTGTTACCTATCAGCACCCAGTCCTGAACGAACTGCCTTATACAGGAAATTTTCTATGCTCATATACTACATGACAGAATGGCAAACATTAATAGGCAATTGCTTCTGTCATCCCTTGCAGTTCTTGGGCAGAGAGATCCATATTTTTTGCTCAGCAAGCTAGGCCGCAGTAGTCATACAAGTGTACAAAACGACTGCAACTTAGATTCTGTAGGATGGAACACAGGAAGCTGCCACACAGTTATTCAGACTATTGCTCAATCTAGTTTAGTCATGTCTACACTGACTGGCAGCAGCTTTCCTATCAGGAATCTTTCCTATAGCTGGCTCTATCTGGGACTTCAGACATTCAAGCCATGTGACTCAAGACTGAGCTATGGCCCTTCCAATTCATTGTCTCCCAATTCTCCCAGGCTCCATTTGGAAAGGACACATGCTTTATGTTCAGTTTTAATCTGCTCAGAGAGCACTAGCTAATGGGTAATATAGGAAACAAACAAATCCCCCATTTCTTTAGGAAGGGCTAGGAATATTCCTGCCTGAAAATCTGGAAAGCTGCTGGAGGTCAGTATTGTCAAGATTGTCCAATGTTCTGATTCAGTATAAAGCAGTTTCCTATGTTCCCATGGTCCCAGACTTTCTAAAAGAAAAAGAGGGAAACCCATGTCTATTGCACTGGAAGCTCCCTTGGACCACCCAGTGGCAACATGTGGCTCAATTTGCTTATTCCTGCTGTACAACACTTAAACTAAACAAAATGGATGGTCAGTAAAATTCCTGTCATGTACTCAATTTAATTTCATATTGTGCTGCATTATAACGTCATAATTATGACATCCAGTTTAGGATTCCAGATGACATACCTGACATGGGTACACATTCCACTGATTCAAAAGGGCCTAAAGCAGATTTTGTGTATTTGCTTTAAGGAAAGGCTAATGTTTGCTGTTTATCATGTCCCAATTTGACTCATCTTGCACTGTGGTTGAATAAATGCAAAGAGATAATACCAAAAGAATGCCATAATTGATATATTAGACAGAGTTGGTAACATGGTATCCTCCAGATGCTTTGGACGGCAAGTCCCAACTATCTTACCAGTGGTCGTGCTGGCAGTGACTGTCAGAAGTTGTAACCCAAAATATTAATTCATTCATTATTCATTCAAAACTTTTATATCCCTTCCTATATATAAAAGTCTCAGGACAGTTCAACAACAACGTATGTGAAAAGCACCATTCCTATGCCTAACTTAAGACTACTACAATTTGCTCAATCTGGAGCTACTTTTGAAGAATGCCTGACAGTTTACACCGATGCAAAATGCAGCAAGTAAGCTGTTATCCAGTGCAAGATATCAAGACTATATTACTTCCTTATTGAAAGATGTGAGCTACCAATTGTTTTTGGACTCAATTTAAGGCATTTGTTTTAACCTTTAAAACCTTAGGGTGCATTTCAGTCAGGATGCCTGTAACCCCCTCAGCTCAGATGATTACAGGTATCCTAGGAGGGACAGAAAGAACACAGAAACGAAGCTTATCTCTGCACTCCTGCACTGCAAGGTGCTTAGATGGCCATTTTTGGCCATCTGAAAGAGGCATCTTGGAGCATGAGGGAAGGAGGCTGAGGTGTTGCCAGGATACATCATATCTTGGTGGTGCCTGTCTTCTTCCCTAACTACTGGAATACCCCCTAAAATTACTTTTGTGACTGCAGCTGGCATGATTATCCTATGCCAGCTGTGGGGATGTGGGGGTAAAGGACACAAGCGTAGAGACCCAATTAGGAAGATTTTTCAGCCTTGCAGCTGAGAATCCTATGGCTGTCTAGGCACAGTCATGGGATTGCTCTATCCATCAGTTTACAGCCCGGGTGTCTAAAGAACTACCTGGTCTTACTATAACCCTGCTTGGGCACTAAGATCTCCACAAGAAACCCTTTTGAGGACACCAGTACTCAGTGAGGCCTGCTTGACAGCCACAGATTAACGGTTTCTTGGTTGTCATTCCCATATAGTGGAATGCACTCCCCTGCCATGTTACAATCTGTTCTCACTCTCTCTCACTTTGGAAAAGATATCCAGATACAACTTTTTAACTTGGTGAGATACTTTTTTCGAAATTTTTAGAAATAACAATAAAAATATTTTGTCTTTATTGTTTCAATTACTTAATGTTTAATTATTTTATCATTGATTTTAATGTTTATGCTGTTTTTTATTGTCTTAACTTGCTGTATAACTCACCTTGGTGGCTTTTACAAAAGAAGAGATATTAAAATATTTCAAATTAGTGTAGATCACCTCTAAATCAAATATACCTGTCTCAGAGGTCCAAAAATTAGATTGAAGAAAATATTGAGAGAACATATCAGCTCAGTAGGCAGAGTAGGCAGCAGCAGATAAGACACAACTAGTACCTTGTGTCTACTTCACGCCACCCTGAGTTCCTTGAGAGGAAAAAAAGTGAGATAATAATAATATTATCTGTTTTCCCATTAAAGAGTTAGAGCTGACTGTTTTCTGGTTTCTTCTATTCATGCCATCTAGTATACAGGTAAGGAAATGGAGTATTAGAAGTGCCCCAAACATCCTTTCTGGCCAAACATCCTGGTTAGTTCATTTTTAGGAGAATAACTGATCACTATGCTAATAGGTATTATTAGAAATGAGCCTTTGAATGACATCAGTTTTCATCTGATTAGTAGATCGAATTCTTTTTTTCCTTTAAAGTGATACCATAGCAAAATGATTCCATTAAAAATACAGTATTTTATCCTGACATTCGCTGCTTGAACAAAAAACGACTTTTCTTCAAAAGAGTTGGCAAAATAGAAGGCCAAGGTCAGTCAGATCGCTTGCTGTTTCAGCAAATTGCTAAGAAGCTTCAAATTCTTGGGAGATTTTCTTCCACTGACTATAAGGGAAGCAAAGTAAGCACCCCAGCTTTTAAAGAAATACCTCTTAGATAGCCTGATACTTGCTTTCAACAAAGTAGGCCAGGTCCGTGACTCATAATGGATGGCCAAAGGCAATGTTTTCTGATTTCACTGACCTCTCAACACTCTGCAGACAGGAAATATAAATCTAATGATTAAGTCACGGGCTCCTAGACCAGACATTAGAAGAATTCTTACAGGAAATAAAAAGCAGAATAGATGGTAAATAAGTTTTGAAGAAATGCCTTTTTATTTTTTTGGTACAAAGCTTTCCACACACTTAGATTATGATCTGAAATGTATCAAGTACTGAATGCTTTACAAACAGTAGCATTTTTTCTTTTTTAAAAGGAATCCCAGAAATGCATAACTTTTGTTAAGTAGGACCATCATGGACATATTTTGTGTTAGTGATCAAAGATGCTTGTGCTGCAAATGCTTTATCTTCTGATGATTAGTGTAATGCATATATAAATATGAGATCAGGGACCTGGGGCTAACATTCCTCAACCTGAACTGTGACCTGGTTGCATACAAAATTGCTAAAAAAAAGAGAAAAAACCTACCATTTTCTATCATTCATGTTGCGGCTTCACTTTTAATTTGAATGCTTCCGCAGATGGAACCATTTAGTACAAACAAATACAAAACTACTTTCCTTCCATTAATTAGGTTACACTCTATTGCTGTCCATGCCCTTAGAGAGAAACTGGAAGCGAGCCTCTCAGTGGCTGCAAGTGATAACTATTCAATACTGGGGGATGAAAATGAAGTAGGATCAGCTGTACTCACTGTGGAAAGCAAGTTCACACCTCCTGTTTGTTACTCAGTACTGCAGCACAAGCTGTTGACTTGCAAATGTGAAGGAACAGCAAATACCAAATACCACAGCATCGTTTTCCTGACTCAGGTTACTCCTGCAACCATTTTTAATGGACATAAATACACAGATTGATTCCTGAGTATATTTATTTGTTTGTTTAAAACATTTCTATGCCATCCCCATTGCAACAAAGCCTTGGGGAGGCTCACAACATCCATAAAAATACAATATACCACAATCAATCATTTAAAAACTGGTACCATCTTGGCTATATATTAAAATCTTGTTGTTATGGTTGTTGTTGTTGTTAGTCGCAAAGTCGTGTCCGACCCATCGCGACCCCATGGACAACATTCCTCCAGGCCCTCCTGTCCTCCACCATCCCCCGGAGTCCACTCAAGCTCACATCAACCGCTTCTGCGACTCCATCCAGCCACCTCATCCTCTGCCGTCCCCTTCTTCTTTTGCCATCTATTGTTCCCAGCATTAGGCTCTTCTCCAGGGAGTCCTTCCTTCTCATTAGGTGGCCAAAGTATTTGAGTTTCATCTTCACTATCTGGCCTTCTAAAGAACAGTCAGGGTTGATCTCCTCTAGGACTGACTGGTTTGATCGCCTTGCGGTCCAAGAGACTCGCAGGAGTCTTCTCCAGCACCACAACTCAAAGGCCTCAATCCTTTTGCGCTCGGCCTTCCTTATGGTCCAGCTTTCACAGCCATACAATGCAACTGGGAAAACCATAGCCTTGACTATACGCACTTTTGTTGGCAGGGTGATGTCTCTGCTTTTCAGTATGCTATCTAGATTTGCCATAGCTTTCCTCCCCAGGAGCAAGCGTCTTTTAATTTTTTGGCTGCAGTTCCCGTCTGCGGTGCTCTTGGAGCCCAGGAAAATAAAATCTCTCACTACCTCCATTTCTTCCCCATCTATTTGCCAGGAAGTGAGAGGACCGGATGCCATGATCTTAGTTTTCTTAATGTTGAGTTTCAAGCCAACTTTTGCGCTCTCCTCCTTCACCCGCATCAAGAGGCTCTTTAGTTCCTCTTCACTTTCTGCCATGAGAGTGGTACATCTGCATATCTGAGGTTGTTGATATTTCTCCCAGCAATCTTGATTCCAACTGGCGATTCATCTAGCCCTGCCTTTCTCATGACGTGCTCTGCATATAAGTTAAATAGGCAGGGTGACAGTATACAGCCTTGCCGAACTCCTTTCTCAATTTTGAACCAATCAGTGGTTCCGTGTCCAGTTCTCACTGTTGCTTCTTGACCTGCATATAGGTTTCTCAAGAGACAAATAAGATGGTCAGGTATTCCCATCTCTTTAAGAACTTGCCACAATTTGTTGTGATCCACACAATCAAAGGCTTTAGCCTAGTCAATGAAGCAGAAGTAGATCTTTTTCTGGAACTCCCTAGCTTTCTCCATGATCCAGCGTACGTTGGCAATTTGATCTCTAGTTCCTCTCCCTCTTCGAAATCCTGCTTGTACTTCTGGTAGTTCTTGGTCCACATACTGCTGGAGCCTAGCTTGTAGGATTTTGAGCATCACTTTGCTAGCATGTGAAATGAGTGCAATGGTGCGGTAGTTTGAACATTCTTTGGCATTGCCCTTCTTGGGGATTGGAATGTAAACTGACCTTTTCCAATCCTGTGGCCACTGTTGAGTTTCCCAAATTTGCTGGCATATTGAGTGTAGCACTGCAACTGCTTCGTCTTTCAGGATTTTGAATAGCTCAGCTGGAATGCTGTCACCTCCACTAGCTTTGTTGTTGCTCAGACTTCCTAAGGCCCATTTGACTTCACATTACAGGATGTCTGGCTCGAGGTCAGTGACCACCCCATCGTGGTTATCAGGGATGTTAAGCTCTTTCTTGCATAGTGATTCCTAAGATGTCGATGTTCAGTCTTGTCATCTCTTGTTTGACCACATCCAGCTTGCCTTGATTACAGATCTTACATTCCAGGTTCCTATGGAGTAAAGATCTTTGCAGCATCGGACTTTCCTTTCACCTCCAGATACATCGGCAACTGAGTGTCCTTTCGGCTTTGACCCAGTCGCTTCATTCTTTCTGGCGCTACTAGTACTAGCCCTCCGCTCTTCTCCAGTAGCATATTGGACACCTTCTGACCTGAGGGGCTCATCTTCCGGTGTCATATTGTTTTGCCTTTTGGTACTGTCCATGGGGTTTTCATGGCAAAGATACTGGAGTGGGTTGCCATTTCCTTCTCCAGTGGATCACGTTTTGTCAGAGCTCTCTGCTATGACCTGTCCGTCTTGGGTGACCCTGCACGGCATAGCTCGTAGCTTCATTGAGCTATGCAAGCCCCTTCGCCACGACAAGGCAGTGATCCATGAAGGAGTATTAAAATCTATAAATACAATAATAATAAATTAACAGTTAAAATAACTTTTAAATAAAAAGGTCTTCGTCTGGCACCGAAAAGCAAATACTGACGGCGCCAGGTAGACCTCTCTGGGGAGCGCATTCCATAGGTTGGGCGCCACTGCAGAAAAGGTCCTCCTCCAGGTACTCACCCTCCTAATATCCTTCACGGAGGATTCCCGGAGAAGGGCATCCGCTGCCAATTGTAGGGGTGGGCGGGCATATATGGACGCAGACGTTCCTTTAGATAACCAGGTCCCAAGCCGTTTAGGGCTTTATAGGTCATCACCAACACCTTGAATTGGGTCCGGACTTCAATAGGGAGCCAGTGAAGCTGACGGAAAACTGAGGTTATATGAGAACAATGCACAGTCCCCGTCAGCAACCTGGCAGCTCTATTTTGCACCAATTGAAGTATCCAGACCATCTTCAAGGGTAACCCCACGTAGAGCGCATTACAGAAATCTAGTCGGGAAGTTACCAATGCGTGGGTCACTGTCGCCAGGAGTCGTTCTCCAGATAGGGACGCAGCTGATGGATCAGCCGAAGCTGATGGAAAGTGCTCCTTGCCACCGCCGTCACCTGAGCTTCTAATGACAGCTCAGGCTCGAGGAGCACTCCCAAGCTGCGAACCTTGTCCCTCAGAGGGTGTGCAACCCCATTTAGGAGAAGACCCAAGTCCACCACCCCAAAGCCCGAACCACCCACTGGACCTCCGTCTTGTCTGGATTGAGCTTCAGTTTATTGGCCCTTATCCAGCCCATTACCTTGGCCAGGCACCGGTTCAGTACAGCCACTGCCTCACCTGGATTGGTGGAAAACGAGAGGTAGAGCTGGGTATCATCAGCGTACTGATGACTCCGCAGCCCACACCTCCTGATGACCTCTCCCAGCAGTTTCATGTAGATGTTAAATAGCAAGGGGGACAAAAAGGGGGACAAAATAACTGCCATGGTGCAGAGCCATAGTCCCCCAGCACCACCTTCTGGAGTCGGCCATTGAGATAGGAGCGGAACCACCGCAAAGCGGTGCCTCCAACTCCCAATCCCGCTAGCCTATCCAGAAGGATACCATGGTCGATGGTATTGAAAGCCGCTGAGAGGTCCAGGAGAACCAACAGGGACTCACTCCCCCTGTCTCTCTCCCTACACAGGTCATCGTACAGGGCGACCAAGGCAGATTCAGTACCGTACCCGGGTCTGAAGCCAGACTGAAATGGGTCCACATAATCAGTTTCATCCAAGAGTGCCTGGATTTGTCCCACCACCACCCGCTCCAGCACCTTGCCCAGAAACAGGATGTTGGCCACCGGTCTATAATTGGTGACCACCTCTGGATCCAGGGAAGCCTTCTTTAGGACTGCCGCCTCCTTTAAAGGGGCAGGCACCCGGCTGTCTCTGAAAGAGGCGTTGACCACCTCCAGGATCCAGGTCACAATCCCGTCCTTGGAGCTCTTTAATAGCCAAGATAGACAAGAGTCCAGTAAGCAGGTGGTAGGACGTACTTGTCTAAGCACCTTGTCCACATCATCATGCCACAGCAACTGAAATTCATCCATCAATCGAGGACTCGACGGTGTCCTTGGCACCTCCCCAATAGAATCTGATTCAATAGTAGAGTCCAGTTTGTGACGAATCTGAGCAATTTTCTCCCTAAAATGCTTGGCGAAGTCATCACCGCGGGCCTTCGAAGGTGGCACCAGATCTTTCTTTGGGCCCGGATTTACCAGCCCCTGCACCACCTGAAACAGCTCCGCTGGATTTACATTGCTAAATCTAAATTAGCAATGTATTCTTAATGCTTATTTGCATTATTCTCAACCCCAGTTCCAAACAAGGCTCATTGCAAAAGAGGATTGGGATAGTGCATCTTAAATATGTATACAGAAGATACAGCATGGATGACAGAGGAGCAGAAGCACTGACCATGAGAAACCACTGTACATATCAGTTCATGGTAAGGCTGTCGCTGTGGGCAAGTACTAGAGGACAAACCAAGCTTTTTGGTAGTAGCATCACAAAGTGAGATGGATTAACCTGAGATTCAATCTGCAAATAACTTAGGAATCTAAAAATTTGTGCACGTATTAAACATTTTACCCCCAATTAATGTACCCAAAAGGTTAATGCTCCAGTTACAAGCCACTATCTAGATAATTAAAAGTAATTTCACTACATGGAATCTGACGGGGGCTACCTATAACTAGTGCAAAGATAGATAACGAGATAAACCTAACATATATCACGTGTACAAGTCATCAATCAGAAGCACTGTTCAACGACATGTGCACCATTGACACAAAGCACCCATTCAGCTCCTCAGTGTGCCTACACTTCTGCAGTTACAGATTGTGTCACTGTTCAGAAGCACAGCTATTTCACAATTTCTCTGCAGCAAATATTTTAGCACTTCATTAGGAGTTATGAGTAACTACAGAATGTCTCACAGCAGCAGGGAGATAATGAGGAACTAACAAGCATTAATGTGGCACTTTGCCCAGAGCAGAGCAAGCTTCCATTTTGCTAGTCATCAAATGAATGCAGGCGTGTAGCATCATATGTGACTGAGACTCTACCCTTTGGTAATTTAAATTGCTAATCATTTCTGTCATCATTATTACAGTATTGTACATTTTGTCATCTGTGTTCTAAAAGTCCAACTTTCTAAGTTTTTCCACAAATAAGTTAGTTGCTATTTTTATTTTTTAAGACTGTAAATCAGCATACATTTATGAAATTGACATTTCATGGCAACATTTAACATGTTGTACATGTAAAGGTTTTTTATTTGCATTGGGTTGAATCCAGAGATACTGCCTATATCGGGAAATTTGCATTTGTTTAATCTTTCTATTCATATTTAATTAGAATTTAAAACGCATGCATCGAAATCAATCCCAATTCACCCATTCCAAATCAATGCTGTGTTTGGGTTTATCAGAGGGAGGGAGGGAGGGAGGGATCATAACATTTGAAAATATTTTCCATTATTCAACTGGTTGAAAAAAAGTCACCCAGCAAAGACACTATTGCCTCAGAGGTTGTTAGCAGGAAATGGTTTGCCTCCACCAGCCAGTTTTGGATCTCCAGACTTTCATTCTTCGCTGAGTTTTCACTGAATTCAACAATTCCAAAATCTGAAACACAAAAAAACTACATCCAAATGAATTAATTTTAAGTTTTACTGAAGAAAAGAATGAAAACTGTCTCCCTCCATATAAATCTGCCAAGACCGTATAATCATTTTCAGAAGTCCTTCTTCACCTGCCCCACAGAAAGAAGTGAGGCAGGTGGCTATTTCAGATAGGATCTCTTCCGTGATAGAGCCATAATACTCTTCTGATGTGAAAAATGTACCTACTTTACATTACCCCTCTCAGGTGACTCACTTAGAACTCTATCCTATGGTTGCTAGATGTTGTCTATACCGCCATAGAAAAGCTCAAAATACCAGCTCTGACCTCAGAAATATGTTCTGAGATTGGATCTGGTACCGCAACAGTGGAACATCTTCCACCTGTCTTCACAGGCAGCATGATTCTTTCTGCACCAGCTCCAGCTCCAGTCACAAGTACAACTTTGGAACTGGAGCTGGTGCTTGCGGAGGCAGGGAAAGGAGAGAGCTTCTGCCCTCATCCCTGTAGTGCTTCCTTCTCACAAGCAGGGCAAAAGATATAGATGTCTGATATTGTCTAAGTCTTCTGCAGAGTGGGAGAAGTGTGAGGGAAATCCTTGCTTCTGTGCACCTTCTGTGATTGATTACACACAATTGTCCAAGTTCAGAGAGTCTCAGACAGCCACACTGGATGGCACCTTGGATTTATGCTAAACCTCGTCACTTGATACTGCATCCCACCATTATTACATATTAGACAATCTGGCAGAAAAAAATCAGATCACATTTGCATTAATACATATGTGAAGAAAAACTGCCCCAGGTTCCCCTTGCATATGCAACATTTCTAATGATTTGGTCAACATTTTGCAGCTCATCTGGGACCTGCTAATTCAATTGCCAGTAATGCTTCCAGAGTAGCATCACTCCAGGGCAGTGTAAAAGAATTAAAATGGTGACTTCCTGATCCTTTTGAGTCTGTTGATCAGAGCTTCACTGCACTGTGGTTGGCACCCACTACCAGATAAGCTTGTCATAGCTGGGATTCCCTGATGGCTCACCAGAGGACAATTTGCCAAGGGTTTCCCCAAATCTAGAACTGGCCCTGGTTTTCAAAGAAAGTGTTTGAGGACACAAAGCGTTTGAGCTAGGTGTTATAATGTGCACAAGCAAACAGGAAATGTTGCCAAAGCTACTGGCAACATTTTATGCGTCCTATTGAATAATCTGCTGAGGGGTTTCCAGCTGGAATGAGACAATCATAGGTTTATCTTTGGCCATCTGCACATTGAATTGAAGATCAACATTAGAAACAAAGCTCACAGGTTAAGCCCAGAAACCTTCTATAACTTGCTGTTTACTTTTGAAGTTGCTCATATACTCAGATTATTTTGGGCACAGGGATGCTGTTCCAGTCTTTCAGAACCAGCCATCCAGATGTGGGGTAAAGGGGAAGGTACCTGTGCATTTACTGTTAGAGCTTTGGACTATGTCTCAGGAGATCCAGGTTCTAGTTCCAATGAGACCATTCAGCTCACAGGATGTCTCTGGGTCTTTCAATGACTCTCAACCTAATCTACCAAACAAGGTTGTTATAAGACAATTATATCAACCACCTTTTTTCCTTGCAGGAAGAAAAGGGGGGATATAAATACAACTACAAGGATATTTTTGGAACATTTGTCACACTCTTGAGTGTGCACAGGAGGTCAGTCCCAGATGTAACTCAAGAGAGTCTCTCTGAAATAATGGAGAAGCATCTGTTAAAATAAAATTGTAAGACCACAACATTAATTGCAAATATTGCCATCAACAAGTATTTAATAACTGCTGGGGTTTGGTTAATCTCTGATGTGTTCCACTGAAAATAAAGTTCCACTGTCCTATAAAGTACAGCATGTCACACAGTCAAATACCCAATCCAGTTAAACCATAGTGCCTAGACTATTCTATGTAAAAATGGAACTACATTATATTTAAATATTTATTCCTTTTCTTATTCATCCTGTCTAAGCCATCATTGCTCCCTTGCTCAGTGCTGATTTCTCCAAATAATTCCTGGAACACAGAATAGCAGTGTGCTGTAATTGGGAATAAGTAATTTTAAAAAGCAGTATGAAATCCCCGTTCTTCTGCTTTTCTGTACTCTTCGTAAGGGATAATAACAGCTGAGGTATATTAAGTAAAATCTTTAGGGATTTACATTGTATTCACTTGTAGTTGATGTGATGTTTGAATAATGTTTACTTCTACTATGCATCTTAGTAGATTATGGTTCTTTTGCATATTATAAAAGCTTTATAGAATTACCTGATTTGCATTTTGTTTTAAGGGAAACACAGGATTTGTGGTTAACAAATCTTCATCCCAGTCCTGCTGCTTTTTGAAAGCAAGGAAGGTATGTGCAGAAGGAAAGAGTAGCTCAATATCACCCTGGGAGATGTTGGTTGTGAACAGCATCTGAGTCACTATACTTTTAAAATATTCAGTTGCTAAAATAGTGGCTGCTTTTGTAATATTTTAGAACATGGAAGGTATTTTTATGCCTTTAGCTTCAGATGCCTTTGTGATCTGCCTTTTTAGTTATGCTCTTTCATAAAATTGGAAGTGATTAGTATGCAAATATTTGTGGGCACATACCTGCCCAGTTCTTATACTGACATGATAGATTTGCATGCACTGAGCTAATTCTTAACCCATTTAATATTGGTAGGCTTTCCCTTGGTTTTGGCATAAGACAAGGCACTCTTTAAGCCTCCTCTGGGTTTATCAGTTTTGCAATCTTTTTTACCAGGAAAAGACCATGTTTCCCACTCCTGTAATAATAATGTCTAAGTTGGAACTAGATATCAGTGGCTGTTCTACAGCAGCCCAAGCATTCCAGTGTGCATCTTATTTTCCTAAGGACTACCTCCAATTATATCAAACATGACAAATAAATCATGCAGTGTAAGTTTACCAAGTGGTGGCCAGTGAGGCAGAAAGAAGGGTGGGAACCTAGTTGCACAGAGTGTTCTGTTTCCCGAGATGCTATGGGAGGTTAGTTGCTGGTCTACAGGTGCAGCAAATGCTTTGCTTACAAGTCCCGGGTTAAGTCCCCAGCATCTTTCATTCAGACCTATTCTTGGAAATCTTTTGAAGAGACCTGTCATGCTGGACACCAATGGCATGACTCAATATGAACCGGTGTGCTGTTCCCCAGACGTTTTGTATTTAAACTCCCATCAACCCCAGACAGCATGGCAATGGTCAGGAATGCTAGGATTTGTAGCAACAGACTAATGGTTGAACAGAAGAATGTAGGAATATTTTACTGTGCTTCTGTGTGGGTCTCCACCCTTCTGTTTTACTTTCATGATTCTGAAATTCCCTCAGTTTCCCCTTCACTGTGTAAAGTGCTGCTTGGAACATTACCACACAGCTTCTTCACACACTGTAAGGTAATGTTTATCACAAACATTTACATGTATAATTAAAATTTAAAATGTGGCTACATCCAGGAACCCAACACTGATCATACTATTTAAAATACTGTTTCCAATAGGGTTCCCAGGATAGGCATTAATGGGGGTCATGAAGTAAATATTTAGTTTGCCTTTTTGTTGCTTGTATTTTGTCTAGCATATTAAACTTTATTTGAAAATGTAATTCCATGGTGGCTGGGTTTGGGTGTTGTTTGTTTTTTGTGGGCTTCTTTGTTTTTTTTTAAGCTATACTGTAGATGTGCCATATATATAAAATATAACACCTTCAAGCATTTGAGCAATTAGTTCAGGATCCTTCATGGGATGAACTATCAATTTTGAGTGATGGGAGTGGTGTGAATACATGTATATGTATGGGGCTTCTTTGGATGGCAGGATATTCAAAATAGTTATACAGAAAAATCGGTTTAGTTTTACAAAAGCTTTATCTCAAGGCCTCATTAACATCTCATAATAAAGGAACTCATCAATAACTGTTGAGGTGGAAAGAGGTAAAAGGGAAAGAAATATCTTGGAAGATATTTTTAGTAATGCAAAACAAATTGCTTTCAAATTATTCACAGTATAAGAACAATTAATTAAAACACTTTAAATTAGCTTTCCCACATTTCCAAAATAAAAAGAGGCAAAATACACATAATGGCTTATAGAAGAAAATAATAGAGTGATTTTTTTATTTTTGAGCCATTGCTAGAAATGGGAAGAAGTATTTATAAGACCAAGGGATTTTTGACAATGTTTGGCGATATTTATTTAGGTAGACCTGAAATATACATGGGCAAGTTGCCCTACATGTTACAGAAGATGATGGAATTAAACACAAGACTGCCTATATTCAATGCTAACCAAGTGTTTAGTGTAAAATGCAATTATGCTCTTATAAATAACAAAATAAAACATAAGATATATTTCCATGGCTATGCATGGTTCAGTTTTCCAAAAGAATATGCAACAGACCATTAGAAATACACACCATGGGTTGAATCTGTGGCAAATGACATGTACAGATACAAATTTTTATGCATTGATTCAAATTTAGAAATAACTGCTATAATTTAAATAAAAATACCGTAATAGTGAGTGGGTGATGTCTGTGCTTCCTCAATCTACTGTCCAAGTAGGAACTGTGAAGGGACAACTTCAAGGCTCTTCTGCTCTCCAGGTGAAGAAGAAACCCTTTCCCCAGCAACTGGAATCTAGTCATGGGGGGCAAACACTCTGCATGTGATCAGAACACTATTTCTTAATTTATCTTTATGCTTAAGAATATTCTGCTACAGATCCACAGACCAAACATATAGTTACACATCAGCTATAATATTGAAACAATGACTCCCTGGAAAGTAAAAGCAAATGTTTTTGTAATATACTAGGTATGTGTACTTGATTTGTGACATGCTACTTCATTTGTGACATGCTACTCTCCTCTTCTCCTTCATGGATCACTGCCTTGTCGTGGCGAAGGGGCTTGCGTAGCTCAATGAAGCTATGAGCTATGCCATGCAGGGTCACCCAAGACAGACAGGTCATAGCAGAGAGCTCTGACAAAACGTGATCCACTGGAGAAGGAAATGGCAACCCACTCCAGTATCTTTGCCATGAAAACCCCATGGACAGTACCAAAAGGCAAAAAGATATGACGCCGGAAGATGAGCCCCTCAGGTCGGAAGGTGTCCAATATGCTACTGCGGAAGAGCGGAGGGCTAGTACTAGTAGCGCCAGAAAGAATGAAGTGACTGGGTCAAAGCCGAAAGGACACTCAGTTGCCGATGTATCTGGTGGTGAAAGGAAAATCCGATGCTATAAAGATCTATACTCCATAGCAACCTGGAATGTCAGATCCATGAATCAAGGCAAGCTGGATGTGGTCAAACAAGAGATGACAAGACTGAACGTCGACATCTTAGGAATCAGTGAACTAAAATGGACAGGAATGGGTGAATTTAATTCAGATGACCATCAGGTATACTACTGTGGGCAAGAATCCCTCAGAAGAAATGGAGTAGCCTTCATAGTCAATAAAAGAGTAGGAAAAGCAGTACTGGGATACAATCTTCAAAATGACAGAATGATCTCAGTTCGAATCCAAGGCAAACCATTCAACATCACAATAGTCCAAATCTATGCCCCAACCACTGGTGCTGAAGAGGCTGAAGTTGACCAGTTCTATGAAGGCCTACAACACCTTCTAGAATTGACACCAAAAATGAGGTCCTTATCATCATGGGGGATTGGAATGCTAAAGTAGGAAGCCAAAAGATAACTGGAATAACAGGCAAGTTTGGCCTTGGAATACAAAATGAAGCAGGGCACAGGCTGGTAGAATTTTGTCAAGAGAATACGATGGTCATAGCAAACACTCTTTTCCAACAACCCAAGAGACGACTCTACACATGGACATCACCAGACGGTCAACAGAGAAATCAGATTGACTATGTGCTCTGCAGCCAAAGATGGAGAAGTTCTATACAGTCAGTAAAAACTAGACCAGGAGCTGACTGTGGTTCAGATCATGAGCTTCTCGTTGCAAAATTTAGGCTTAAATTGAAGAAAGTAGGGAAAAGCACTAGGCCACTCAGGTATGACCTAAATCATATCCAGTGTGGCATAGTGGTTAAGAGCATGGGACTGGGACTCAGACGATCTGGGTTCTAGTCCCCGCTCAGCCATGGAGCCAACTGGGTGACTTTGGGCCAGTCACAGACTCTCAGCCCAACCTACCTCACAGGGCTGTTGTTGTGGGGATAAGATGGAGGAGGAGATGTAAGCTGCCTTGAGCCCTTTGTAGGAAAAAGGCAGGATATAAATCCATAAATAAATAAAGAAATAAATATCCCTGATGAATATACAGTGGAGATGACAAATAGATTTAAGGAATTAGATCTGAAAGACAGAGTGCCTGAAGAACTATGGACGGAGGTTCATAACATTGTACAAGAGGTAGCAACTAAAACCATCCCAAAGAAAAAGAAATGCAAGAAAAGAAAATGGCTGACTGAGGAAGCTTTACAAATAGCTGAGGAAAGAAGGGAAGCAAAAGGCAAGAGAGAAAGAGAAAGATACACCCAATTGAATGCAGAATTCCTAAGAATAGCTAGAAGAGATAAGAATGCCTTCTTAAATGAACAGTGCAAAGAAATAGAAGAAAACAATAGAATAGGGAGGACCAGAGATCTCTTCAAGAAAATTGGAGATATGAAGGGAAGATTTCATGCAAAGATGGGCATAATAAAGGACCAAAATGGCAGGGACCTAACAGAGGCAGAAGAGATTAAGAAGAGGTGGCAAGATTACACAGAAGAACTATACAAGAAAGAGCTTAATATCTCTGATAAGCACGATGGGGTGGTCGAGCCAGACATCCTGGAATGTGAAGTCAAATGGGCCTTAGGAAGTCTGAGCAACAACAAAGCTAGTGGAAGTGGCAGTATTCCAGCTGAGCTATTCAAAATCTTAAAAGACGATGCAGTTAAAGTGCTACACTCAATATGCCAGCAAATTTGGGAAACTCAACAGTGGCCACAGGATTGGAAAAGGTCAGTTTACATCCCGATTTCAAAGAAGGGCAATGCCAAAGAATGTTCAAACTACCGCACTCATTTCACATGCTAGCAAAGTGATGCTCAAAATCCTACAAGCTAGGCTCCAGCAGCATGTGGACCGAGAACTACCGAAAGTATAGGCAGGATTTCGGAGGGGCAGAGGAATTAGATATCAAATTGCCAACGTACGCTGGATCATGGAGAAAGCTAGGGAGTTCCAGAAAAACATCTACTTCTGCTTCATTGACTACACTAAAGCCTTTGATTGTGTGGATCACAACAAATTGTGGCACGTTCTTAAAGAGATGGGAATACCTGACCATCTTATTTGCTGCTTGAGAAACCTATATGCGAGTCAAGAAGCAACAGTGAAAACTGGACATGGAACCACTGATTGGTTCAAAATTGAGAAAGGAGTTCGGCAAGGCTGTATACTGTCGCCCTGTCTATTTAACTTATATGCAGAGCACATCATGAGAAAGGTGGGGCTAGATGAATCACCAGTTGGAATTAAGATTGCCGGGAGAAATATCAACAACCTCAGATATGCAGATGATACCACTCTACTGGCAGAAAGTGAAGAGGAACTAAAGAGCCTCTTGATGTGGGTGAAGGAGAAGAGCATGAAAGTTGGCTTGAAACTCAACATTAAGAAAACTAAGGTCATGGCATCCGGTCCTCTCACTTCCTGGCAAATAGATGGGGAAGAAATGGAGGTAGTGACAGATTTTATTTTCCTGGGCTCCAAGATCACCGCAGACGGGGACTGCAGCCAAGAAATTAAAAGACGCTTGCTCCTGGGGAGGAAAGCTATGGCAAATCTAGACAGCATAGTAAAAAGCAGAGACATCACCCTGCCAACAAAAGTGTGTATAGTCAAGGCTATGGTTTTCCCAGTTGCAATGTATGGCTGTGAAAGCTGGACCATAAGGAAGGCTGAGAGCTGAAGGATTGAGGTCTTTGAGTTGTGGTGCTGGAGGAGACTCCTGCAAGTCCCTTGGACCACAAGGCAATCAAACCAGTCAGTCCTAGAGGAGATTCATGTTCAGGATCTGGCCTTGTAAAGAGCAGTCAGGGTTGAAGATGAAACTCAAATATTCTGGCCACCTAACTAGAAGGAAGGACTCCCTGGAGAAGAGTCTAATGGTGGGAACAATAGATGGCAAAAGAAGAAGGGGACGGCAGAGGATGAGGTGGCTAGATAGAGTCACGGAGGCAGTTGGTGTGAGCTTGAGTGGACTCTGGGGGATGGTGAAGGACAGGAAGGTCTGGAGAAATGTTGTCCATGGGGTCGCGATGGGTCGGACACGACGTCGCAACTAACAACAACTCTCCTCTTGCTGCTATTGTCATTTTGCAAACACTTTCAGCCTCTGAGATATTTGGGTCTGCACTTTCTTAGCCTCCTTGTTTCCTGCTAGACTCTTTCCCACTGCTCATCCATTCATTCACATGAACACTCCTCATTTCAATTGTGAAATGTGGCTAGCATGCCATAGATTGATGGTAAATGTTTAATGGCAGGCAAGGGGAACTAACTACAGAAGCACCTTTAGGACATAATCCCATGAGGTTACCCATAAACCTCCAAATTCAGAAGGTTACAGGTAGGAATGTGTGAGGAATCCATTTTGGATGTGGAATTGGAAATCTATCAGATTCCCTGGGCTTGGCTTCCTGGAATTTGGCCCACTTTGTTGTGGTCATATCTGATTTCCTGGTGAATCCACCAAGCATTTGCCAGGAAAAGAGGCATGTGTATGCTGCACAAGCAGTGTACTTCCATGAACTAGACCTTCAGCCTTTGTGCTGCATGTGCTGTGGAAGAAGGTTGCCAGTTGTGTAAGCAGATTTCCACAAGTGTTCGCAGACTTCCTCTCAGCTTTACTCACTTCCTAAGTGAGGATCAAGCATGAGAAGTGTGATGGACAGAAGAGGAAAACCCTAATTATAGCCATCCTATACAAATGTTTGGGCATGCAAGACATTTAGGTGGCTGATTTCAGCTGCCCAAGTGTTTGGCCATGGAGCCGGCAGGAAAGAGTGAAAGGATCCACTGGGTACTATATATGCTGACAGTACCTGTCTCTTATCCTTGCCATTTCCAGGTATGTTCTATGATGGCTATGAGAGTCAAGGAATGTTTAGTTTATGGTACTCTGTCTAGCAGCCATAGGAGTGGACCGTTAAGAAATTGCATTGTTTTCCATTTTAACTTTCAGCATAATCCCATGCATTTTTACTCAGACATTCTACTGTATTTAGTGGAGCACACTCAAAGAAAAGTGTGCTTTGTTAGCCAAGAGGATATTGGAAACTGGATATATCTAGCTTTCTTAATACAGAAGAATGAATAGTTATAAAGGCTGAGGAAAGGAAAGATATTATTTACTATTGTCATATCCAAATTAATATAAAATTTTCATGTGATAAAATAGTGCTTTGTAACATGCCACTATAGAAATCTCAACAGGAATCAAACTGACCTCAGACTACTTATTTTTGCTGCCACAGTTATGGGTGAATGAGCTTTACATTTGAGCCACAATATCCTCAGAAATGCACAAAGACAGCAACGGTATTTTAAAAATAACTCTTCAAAAACGCTAACAGTCCTAATATACTGGCATCAAAGCCAAGAAAAAGAATGTAAGTCCTTTCCAAAGGGCTAGAGTCTATTCAAAGCAGAAGTCAAGGTATTGTGTGAAATCAGCATTGTGATGTGTGGCTTGGCCAAGAGGAGGAAGTCCACTGACAAAATGAATGACTGTGGCGACATTCATGCTCTCTCTTAAGAAGCCTCATATGAATTTAGTGCTGCTGATCTTTCTTGGCCCCATGGTAATGTGGGTCACTGGCTACTCCTTTTAGATATATTTGTATTGAGGCACTTCACATTTAACAGTGGGGTTATTAGAAAAGGTAACATAAAGTATAGTGTTGCTTGAACTGGGTGGGGAAGGTGTTAGAGACAGAGGCACACACACATAGCACCATTAAGAAGTATTTAGCATTTCAGGTCACACATTCCTGTGAAGGCTTGTCCTGGGAAATAGACTAAAATTGGAAACTTCATCTCACAGCAACATACTGTCTACAGAGCCTGTGGCTGGGGATGGTGGAAGTTGTAGTGCAATCCATCTGAAGTGTTGTAGTCTTAGTGACGCAATTAAGAAACTTCATGTTGCCCACCATGCCTTAAATTGATTTTACCAGTATCTAGTAACTGAAGGAACTTCCTAACTTGCCTTCTACTAAGGTCGCACAGGAGTTCCTGGTTCAACTACTGTGCCTTCTGAGGTGAGGGCATTCTCAACTGTGGAACCCTGCTTCTGGGATGCTTTGCCATGACAGCACTACCTCCGTTCTGCTTTTGCTCTTGTTTTTCTTTCTTTCTTTTTAAATAGTAAAGGCTTTATTTTTCCCTGGGCATTTCTTTGGGGGCTGTTGTCCAGCAATTGTTTATTCCCTGATGGCAGTTTGTATTTTTATCTTTGTATTAGTGTTTTTATAAGTGCTGAGCAAGCCTCCCTGAACGATGGGAAGATGGAACACAACATAGTTTTCCCAAAGGGCACTCAAATAATATGTTTTGAACAGAAGAAAGGAACACTACTAAACAGCATCTTAGGTTAATTATTTTCTTGCATCCCAAATCGCTTCAATATACATTACAATACATATAATATGGCAAAATCCAAAGGAGCATTTCCACCCTGCCAATACTCTTCTACCCTGCCAGTCTTCCATCTAGGGATATATGAGGAATTGGTTTTGTGAGTGGGAAGGTCTCAGCTCTCTGCACTCCAGTCTGCTTGGTACTGGCCTGAGTCCAACTTCTGGTTCCCGGATTAGCATTCATGCAGTGTTTGCCAGGAATTGAGCTCCATGTGCGGTACAAGCACCATCCCTCTTCCCAAGCCACATGCAATACTCATTGTTTGTGATGCTGCTCTTGATGAAGAAGACTTGCTCACACAGTCTTGCCAGAAATGGAGTCCTGCACTACCATTACACAAGCAGTGTTTCTATTCTAGACCACACACAGCAGACTTTGCTTGTGCTGCTGCACCTGATGTGCCAAAATGCTGGCTATGCAACCCTCATTCTGAGAGCTCTTTGCTCCACTCTGTTTCTAAGACTGAGCCAAGCACAAGAAGAAGCCCATGAATGCTGGAGGGACAGATTCCACTGAGTTGCATCCAAACCCTGTTTCCATCATTTACACAATTGTAATTTTGTGCTTTGAGAGCAACCCAACCTGTTAGGGCCCTGGTCCTGTAGTCATACATTCTAATACTATGACATAGGAGAATGCAAATCAGAGAGACTTTTTTATTAAATCCCATGATATAAGCATAATGGCTATCGTCTTCAGAAATCATATAGCTGATGACATTTTGCTATATGGTCTTGAAATAATTCCACATCTAGGTAGGAGATTGGAATGTCTCTTAGAGACCAAATTCCTGCAAAATTCCACACTAAGATATAGGACTTAATTCCCATTGCTCCTTAAACAAGAGATGGATTGTTGCCAATTGCAAATGCTCTTGCAACAATGGAAGTACTCCTAGAAGAAGACCTGACTAAGAGCTAAAGCAACTTCGCAATTCAGCTGGAATTTCCAGGAATACATGAGACTTGGATGTAAGATCTGAGCAACTCCAAGATTTGTTACAACAAAGGAAAAATCTGAGCTCTATTGCTTAGGCACTCTGTTGCTCATGAGAAGAGGAAGGGGATTCTAGAAGATGACCTGAACCATCACTTGCAACTCCAGAGAAGTCAAGACTAACCTTGGCACTTGGATTAGACCCTTTGGGTACTGTAAGTCCAGTCCCTTCCACAAAAAGGTCCAAAAGAAGATCAGACTTGAGTACAAAGTACTTCTATACAGAGATTCTAATGCCCAAAGTTCCCATCTTTTGACTCTCTACTGTACATGGATTGAGGTGTATGAAGGCCCAGAAGTCAGAGATTAACTTCAAATCAGCTTGTTCTAGATACCCAGAAACAAAATATTCCTCAATTTTTTTTAAAAGTACTATATTGAATTTCAGTGAACAATATAACTACACTACATTAAATAACAACAACAATAGGCTTCAGGGGCAAAAACTGAAGGTGCAGGATGGGGTAGGGAATAATGCCATCTCCTCCAAGGACTTTTCCCTTGCAACTGTTCACTTTTTCTCTCTGAATCCAGGCTCAGAAGAAATTTGCCAGGATGTCTGCAAATCATTTTCATTGTGAACATTTAAGGCTGTACTAAAGGGAATATGTAGCAGTTTTTCAAATTAAAAGTACATCAAAATGATGCAAATTAATGCAACCCTGGAACTACTTCTCCAAAATATTTCATTTAGTGTATACAATGTGGAATAATATGGAGAGGAGGAGGAGCAGCAGCAGCAGCAGGAGCAGCAGCTGTCCTTCACTGGCCATTAAATTCTTAAAAGCTCTCATGTTACCATTTGCAACCATAGTGGTACTTGACATACTTAACAATATTGGATTAATTGTCATAACCCATAAGAATTTTCTTAAGCCTTACCAAACACTAGTGTAGGGTGGGAGTGAGAACTGTGCATTCTCTACATAATACAGCTTGTGCAGAACTACCTGTACCACAATGAGAGTCATTTACAGTATCTAAGGCAAAAATTGTACCATTGTTAAACTGCCACTCAAAGATCTTGTTATAGAGGAATAGCACATCACATCCATACATAACAGCCTTTTCTGTCAATCAAATATGTCACTCTGTACAGATCTAACATCAAATTTGATTATTAAATTGGCAGAGGCTATAAAACATTGTTCTGATGTAGTATCAATCTGATCTAAGATGCAGCTGAAGCCAGAACAACAAAAGAGCTTTCCCCACTATATCTCCAAGCATTTATCTTAATCATGTGTCAATTATATGCAATTAGAAAAAATATGTTTGCATTAGTGATGGTTTAAAATATACTAGTAGAACACCTGTGGGATTATAGACATATGGCAGATGATTGAGGGGAAAAAAGGTCCCTGTGTTGCCAGCCAGCATTCACCGACCCTTTGTATGGAAACAGGTGCTGTACAGAGTGGTAGAATTGCCTCAATCACAACTCTCTGGCAGGTAGGATGCCTTGTGACATGTAAAGTAAGGATAGACATTTGGGAGAAGGAGCAAGGGCTTGCAGCAACACAATATCAGCTGAGTATACATGCACACCCATGTATATAAGAGAAACTCCCACCATTCAAGCTGAGTCTAACCCTACCACTTCCTCCATGTTTAAGTTATAGCACACAGGAAAGCGTATTACTAAGGTATGTAAGTCTCCATATGGCTATATAATGCTCAATGCATAATTGAGAAATGCAGCATGGCTGACAACTAACCTTGTTCTTGTGAGTGAACTATATATTGCAGCAGTGACAGATGGAAACAATGAACTTGTATTGCTCAGAAGATTGGTTAATTCCAATGTCAGTGTCACAAGCCTCTATTGGGGTAACAGAGAACTGCTACTTCGGTGTTGCCTAAGGAGCACATGTGATTGCCACTCTTCTGTATTCCTTGTAGTTGGGGTCTAGGTCATGCATGCTACAATTAGTTGTGTCATTTGGGACTGCAAGCTAGGCACACACACACACCCTCCTCGTAAAATGTAAATCCTACTGTGCAAATAGCACCTCCAGAGGTAAACAGCATCATCTCCTTGGTGGGAAAATGGTGGAGGAGAAGGATGGAGGAGTCAAACATCTCCCCACATCAATGAGGGTGCAGCACAGCTGCTTTTGGTGAAGTCCTGTAAGCACTTCATTCAAGCAAGCACCTTTAATGAAAATGCAATATGGCCCATAAACATGTGATTTCTAGGAAATAATGAGTTTCTTCTGGGGTCCTAATTTCATAGTATTTACCCTTGATGAGGCATTTATAGAAAACCAATGATTAAGCAGATGTTCTTTAAGTTTCTCATCATGAAGCTGCTGTGCCAATCTATAGTATTTTTTAAATGGTGCTTATTTTCAGGTACATTGCTTCTTTTGGGTGTTAAGACCCCCACAATTAACATCAGCACCAATTTGGATAGGGAAGGTATGACCAGAGATACTGGAAATCAACCCAGGCTCAGGCAGCCTGATAGCACTGAAGCCTGTCTGTTCAGGGAGCCCTTCCACAACACAAATGTTTGTCATCCCATCAGCAAAGCCCATCAATGATCCTGCAGGGATTTCTCTGAGAGGGGGTGGTTTGTCAGGTTGGAAAGCAGAGGTCTGCACCTCTAAGACCTTACTTTTCAATGAAGGTGCATGACTTGGAAAGGGTGGTCTGGCCTTGTAACTTTTCCATGGTGCTGCCTTGACCCATGAGCTTTTCTCCTGGGTCATGTAAGTGAAGATTTAAAAAAAAAAAGTTTCTCAGCTGAGACAAATAGAAAATAAGGAAATGTGGTATGAAGGTTCATGCATAGAAGTTATTATTGTTGCCACACTCTAGCAATGCAATAAGCATATTTATGCATTTGCTTGTGATTCATGTGTCACTTTATGGCAACTGTCCCTGCAGCAGCTCTTGCATAGTACGGCCTGTTTAGATAGATTTATCTGATCCTGAAGAGGACACTGAAGGGGAGAGCTGGACAGATGACTTGGCAACTTCAGGGTTACCTAGTAAGATTTACAGGAAGAGTGGGAGAACCAGCTTGCCTTGGAAAAGGAAGGAGACCTTTCAGAGTTGAGATTGGGGGGGAGGGGTGAAGAACTGAGAGTGAGTTTCTTGACTCTGTCAAGTGACCAGAGCAATTGCAAAGTGACCAGAGCAATTGCAAAATGTCCAATATTCCTGTCATCTAACCCTCAAGCAGAGCCACCCTGAGGGTGGAATCAGAAGTTTTTCTGAGAAGGAGGGAACAGGAGAGGAAGTTTCCATGTGGGTTCACAACTCCTTACATGGGCAGATGCTTCTAACACATCTCAAGGACAACACTATTCTGAATCATACTGTTCTATTACGTGCTAGGTTTTAATTAAACTTTGCTTCTACAGCTTCATCTGAGTCTACTGGAGAGGGAATGAGACATGCTCATGCCATAGCATAGAAAGATTATTACCATATACTGGGAACAATAGAGCAATGATAAAAAAAAACCCATTCCAGGCTAAAGGCAGATGAAACAGGGTCACTGAGAAACAAGAACTGACATGCTTAAGGGAACCCCAAGAAACTGTCTACCCAAAACCTTAATGGACAACTCCCAACCATACATCCCAGTCTAACAAGGACTAAGCATGCTCAGTCATGAATCAGTTCAAAAATGTTTAGAAAATAAAAGCAAAGTGTGGGATGGGGGATGTAATGGAATGGCCTAGTGCAGAAGGGCATATAGTAAATGCCTGGCTGGAATTCTTAACAGTAGCACTGCAACATGCATGTATTTCTTACACTTGAAGCTGAAGGAAGGGGAGTAATCTCCCTTGCTTTTCTCTTTGTTTAAAATTAAATTAAATGCTGCAATACCAGGAGCAAGATATAGTTTTAATTTTAAGCAAAACGGCAGGCAGCAGGGAAGAAATGAAACCCAACAACAACACCCTCACTGATGACATTTTTTTGAATACCTGTAGAGTGGGGGGGGGGGGGGAGGAGAGGGAGGGAGGATATGCCATGCACAGTGTTTGTCATTTTATTTAAATTTTCAAATGAATATGTAATACATGAGTCAATAGCAAAAAAACATTAAAGACAACTTGAATACTTAAAGAAGACTAAAATATCCCAAAATTAATCACAAATGAAACCTGACGTCTGAAATGTCCAAAAACAATGAGGAGAAAAACTTCTCCATTTTCTTAGTACCTATAAACATTTTGAATCAAGGACAGCATGTTATGACATGTTGCAGTGAAGGAATTTTCACATTTAACTTGCATGCCTTAAAATTAAAGGCAAGGTTAATACATTTCCCATCACAAAGCTATAGCACTATGGAAGCTACATTCCTTACCAGACAAGGAGGAAATAGTTTTCCTGAACTAGAAAAAAGAACAGAAATTATACTAAATTAAAAGATAAGACTCATATGAATACAGCTTTGATCAAAACAGTGCACAGTAGCACACCTTTTGTACAACAAGAGAGGCTACAGAAAAGTACTAAAGTTACAAAAGCCATTGAAGGAGGTTTCATGGGGCCTTGACAGATCACATGCTGACAGCTCTACTGCTAGAGTCTCAGTGGAAATCTGGTTCAGTATAATTAACAAAAGAACTTGAACTACACAAAGACAAGCGTAATTTTTTAAATAATAAAGCAGAGAGGCTACAGAGTTTTCCATTAACCAAAATGACTGATCATGGATGTAAAGTTTCACTCATAAAAGGAAGTGGAACTACATGATGAATTTATATGACACTTTTGTTAACTGTGGGTGGTAAATTACAGTGAACTTTCCATAGGACTGCATTTTCCTCACCACACATTACTAAAAGTGCTAGGTGTCAGATTCAACTCCTGTAGTCCGAGAAAAGGTATCGGTAGTCTTCAGGAACAGGCTCTTGGTTGTGCAAATTAGTAATCATGCTTGACGCTTGGAAACTGTTAGGGCCTTTTCCCTCTTTGGACAGAGTTGGGTGGTAGTGCCTGGGCTGAATCTTTTCTTAACATTCTTCTGATCATCATTTTTAAGACAAACTGAAGGCTTGAGAAATTAAGGATTGTCCACATTCCAAAATACCCCTTCCCACCACAAATAATTAAGCTCCTGAGGAAAATCTGTGGAAGTTATAATGATGAAATAAGATACAATAAACCTCAAGTATATGCTTTAGTAGCCTTTTCTAAATAATCTTGGGACCAATCTTTTGCCTTTTGGGGTGAGTCAGGGAAACATAATTATTCTGCATTTTTGTCTTTATCTTCAGTTTGTTCAGTTGTACATGTGGTAACAAAAATCCTAAATTTACTTCCAACTTAATTTATTTAGAATTAAGGAGTGGGGTCTTTAAGTCAATGAACTGAAGCATTCAGGGACTACAGTGCTGGGGAGAGCTGAAGACAAAAGAGGTGGGAACCAAAGTACAAAATGCAGTGCCACATGCTGCAAAAAGTACCAGCATATGAAAAACACCTGCTGGATCAATCTAAGGGACCATTCCTACCTGGTTTCATTTCTGTTGGTTTTGATATTCTTAGCATGATGTTAATTAAAATGTCTTTCATTCCTCTTACCATCTAATTGTTTACCTGCATTTCTTCTGTGTCAGTTTGTGTTTCTTTGTGTTGTCCATCTTTGGGCAAGATTTCCATTCTCTGAAAGAAGCCTCCTTTTCTCTAATCGCTTCCTTCACATTGTCCATTACCCACCATTCATGGTGACCTCTTGGACTTGATCATAGCTCTCCTATGATCTCCTAGGACCTATGGTATGTTTCCTAGCTGAATTTCTATTTTTGTGGTTTTGAATAACCCCTATGCATTCCGAAGCGATTTTACCTTCTTGACTGCCCTTTTCAACTTCCTTTTTACCAGTTTCATAATGTTAGGAAAAATGTTTTTGCTATGTTAGACTTCTTTGGCAATCTTTCATATATATGAGCAACTGTTTCCAAATGGTTTCTATTAAATCCAGATTGCCCACCCCCTCCGATTTGTGAGGAATCCATTTTGGAGGTGGGAATCTGTTGGATTCCTTGAGCTCAGCTGTGAGTCAGTCTTCATGCAGAGCATCTGTGTGGGCACCTACCAGGAAGCAAATTCACTTGAAAGTTGCACAAGCAGCATCCCTTTTTCATGCTTGTGCAGCAGAACAAGGTTGCTGTCTGTGCAACCAGAGTCCTAGGAGTATGAATGCTCTACACTGGGCAAAAACTATTGAAAATAAAACAGGGACAAAGCTGCGACAGGGATTCTCAGATGAAGGGCTGCTTTGAAGTCCAAATCCTGCTGTCAGGCATTGCTGGTGCCACTGGCAAAATTATCTCCATCTCTCTAGGGCAAGAACATATACTATAAAAAGAGCTTTAGAATTCAGGTGTATTGGAGATATCGTCACTTCACTGGGTTTTAGGGGATGGGAAAATCATGCCATTTATTAATAGGCCTAGAATACTTGCATATTAAACTCCAAGCTTTCCGATTTTCCCTTTCATAATTTCTCCCATGAGTGCCATGCAGTTTCTTCAGAGTTCGTTTCTTCTCTTCAAGCCTTATTTTTCACCTGCTCCTTCTTCAAACACTTCTTTCTCAAACCATCATTTACTCTTCTCCTTCACTTCAGTTTCTTTGCCTCTGAGCTCCCTATCCTCTAGTTTCACTGTATCATAGAACTGCTTCCTGTTCTCAGATATTTGATGCATGGAGTTTTAATCCAAACCAGATTGACAATATCCCCTTTATTGCTTGAGCAATGGAACATTCCAAACCATCACATGAACTGAGCCAGTGCCAGTTGCTTTGCTACCACGAAAGCAATGCAATGTAGATCAATCTCCCCAATCTTCAAATACCTTCTCCTGGGACATGCTAGGAGTTGTAGTCTAACAACTAATCTAACCTAGAGGGCATAACAACTAATCTAACCTAGAGGGCACTAGGTTGGGGAAGCCCAATACTGATTTCCTAGGTTCTAGGAAAAGAAGAGAAAAGATCTTATCCACTGCCTTCATTGCAGATAATTAGTTCAAGTGTGATATTTCCTGCTTCTTCTAGGACTGATCGAGTGAGACCAGCAGTAGACAATGAACGCTGAAAGTACATGGAGAAATGATGTAACCTCTTGGTCTCTAAGGAGCTATAGCAGATCATTGTGGCTTGGGGTGGGGAGGGGTGGGGAGGGGAGAGAGAAAAATTTCAACCATTGATCCAGCTGTAAATTATTATGGTCTTTAAAATGTGGGGAATAAGAATAAATATCTATTTTATTCCAGTGTTAGAGTAGAAGAAACAAGTTACACATACTCAGCATGTAAGATTGTAATTCATTATCATACTTTTATTTTTTCAAAATAAAATCAAATCATGCATTCTATCAGGTGAAACAATTTGAGTTTATTTTTTAAGCTGTACAACTATTGTTTGCATTAAAATGTTATTTAAAACAAACAAAGTCTTGAACAGGCCTGTAAATGCCACCCTCAAGGAAAGAATGATCTCAACAAATTCCAGGAGAAGAAAAGCAATAGCAGGGATTTCAGTCATGCAGGTGCTGACAGCAGAACTGGGAATGAGTGTAACGATATTCCATGAACATCTCTCTGTCTGAAATGTCAGAGGAAGACTGACATTCCATTGATGTATGTCTGCGGGGAGGGGTTACCCCAGTATTGTAGAAGTGGGGGAAACTATTCCTGCTGAACATTTATCTGCTTTGGAGTTCAAAAAGGAACAGGCCCCTTTCCCAATGGAATTTACTCAAAGTATGCCACCATTGCCCGCTAGTTGTTTTGAACTATTGCTCCCATAATCTTCGAAAATCTGGAAGTTATGGATTATAGCAGAGTTTTGGTGCCTTCAACTGCTGTGCAGAGGACCAAATGTGAAAAAAATGACATTTGATCCTGCCATGGACAGCAGTAGGACAACTTTCATGTTAAAATATTTTGTTCATTAAACAGTATTAATGTTATCAAGATGTGTGAGGAAGTGGTAACTTCAGCTAGGACCAAAAGGGAGAATTCTCAGGTCAAGTGAAAAGAATAGTACACCAAGGAAGAGCAGATGTTAAGCAAGCTTAATCTACCTTATTGGGTTGTTGTCAAGATAAAATCTCCTTCATGGATCACTGCCTTGTCGTGGCGAAGGGGCTTGCGTAGCTCAATGAAGCTATGAGCTATGCCGTGCAGGGTCACCCAAGACGGACAGGTCATAGCAGAGAGCTCTGACAAAACGTGATCCACTGGAGAAGGAAATGGCAACCCACTCCAGTATCTTTGCCATGAAAACCCCATGGACATGAAAACCAAAAGGCAAAACAATATGACACCGGAAGATGAGCCCCTCAGGTCGGAAGGTGTCCAATATACTACTGGGGAAGAGCAGAGGGCTAGTACTAGTAGCGCCAGAAAGAATGAAGTGACTGGGTCAAAGCCGAAAGGACACTCAGTTGCCTATGTATCTGGAGGTGAAAGGAAAGTCCGATGCTGCAAAGATCTTTACTCCATAGGAACCTGGAATGTAAGATCCATGAATCAAGGCAAGCTGGATGTGGTCAAACAAGAGATGACAAGACTGAACATCGACATCTTAGGAATCAGTGAACTAAAATGGACAGGCATGGGTGAATTTAGTTCAGATGACCATCAGGTATACTACTGCGGGCAAGAATCCCTCAGAAGAAATGGAGTAGCCTTCATAGTCAATAAAAGAGTAGGGAAAGCAGTACTGGGATACAATCTCCAAATTGACAGAATGATCTCAGTTCGAATCCAAGGCAAACCATTCAACATCACAATAGTCCAAGTCTATGCCCCAACCACTGGTGCTGAAGAGGCTGAAGTTGACCGGTTCTATGAAGGCCTACAACACCTGCTAGAATTAACTCCAAAACATGATGTCCTTATCATCATGGGGGATTGGAATGCTAAAGTAGGAAACCAAAAGATAACCGGAATAACAGGCAAGTTTGGCCTTGGAATACAAAATGAAGCAGGGCATAGGCTGGTAGAATTTTGTCAAGAGAATACGATGGTCATAACAAACACTCTTTTCCAACAACCCAAGAGACGTCTCTACACATGGACATCACCAGACGGTCAACAGAGAAATCAGATTGACTATGTGCTCTGCAGCCAAAGATGGAGAAGTTCTATACAGTCAGTAAAAACTAGACCAGGAGCTGACTGTGGCTCAGATCATGAGCTTCTGGTGGCAAAATTTAGGCTTAAGTTGAAGAAAGTAGGGAAAAGCACTAGGCCACTCAGGTATGACCTAAATCATATCCCTGATGAATATACAGTAGAGGTGACAAATAGATTTAAGGAATTAGATCTGATAGACAGAGTGCCTGAAGAACTATGGACGGAGGTTCGCAACATTGTACAAGAGGCAGCAACTAAAACCATCCCAAAGAAAAAGAAAGGCAAGAAAGCAAAATGGCTGTCTGAGGAAGCTTTACAAATAGCTGAGGAAAGAAGGGAAGCGAAAGGCAAGGGAGAAAGAGAAAGATACAAACAATTGAATGCAGAATTCCAGAAAACAGCTAGAAGAGATAAGAATGCCTTCCTAAATGAACAGTGCAAAGAAATAGAAGAAAACAATAGAATAGGGAGGACCAGAGATCTCTTTAAGAAATTAGAGATATGAAGGAACATTTTCATGCGAAAATGGGCATAATAAAGGACCAAAATGGCAGGGACCTAACAGAGGCAGAAGAGATTAAGAAGAGGTGGCAAGATTACACAGAAGAACTATACAAGAAAGAGCTTAACATCCCTGTAACCACGATGGGGTGGTCACTGACCTCGAGCCAGATATCCTGGAATGTGAAGTGAAATGGGCCTTAGGAAGTCTGAGCAACAACAAAGCTAGTGGAGGTGACAGCATTCCAGCTGAGGTATTCAAAATCCTGAAAGATGATGCAGTTAAAGTGCTACACTCAATATGCCAGCAAATTTGGAAAACTCAACAGTGGCCACAGGATGGGAAAAGGTCAGTTTACATTCCGATCCCCAAGAAGGGCAATGCCAAAGAATGTTCAAACTACCGCACCATTGCACTCATTTCACATGCTAGCAAAGTGATGCTCAAAATCCTACAAGCTAGGCTCCAGCAGTATGTGGACCGAGAACTACCAGAAGTACAGGCAGGATTTCGAAGAGGGAGAGGAACTAGAGATCAAATTGCCAACATACGCTGGATCATGGAGAAAGCCAGGGAGTTCCAGAAAAAGATCTACTTCTGCTTCATTGACTAGGCTAAAGCCTTTGATTGTGTGGATCACAACAAATTGTGGCAAGTTCTTAAAGAGATGGGAGTACCAGACCATCTTATTTGTCTCTTGAGAAACCTATATGCAGGTCAAGAAGCAACAGTGAGAACCGGACACGGAACCACTGATTGGTTCAAAATTGAGAAAGGAGTTCGGCAAGGCTGTATACTGTCACCCTGCCTATTTCACTTATATGCAGAGCACATCATGAGAAAGGCAGGGCTAGATGAATCACCAGTTGGAATCAAGATTGCTGGGAGAAATATCAACAACCTCAGATATGCAGATGATACCACTCTCATGGCAGAAAGTGAAGAGGAACTAAAGAGCCTCTTGATGCGGGTGAAGGGGGAGAGCGCAAAAGTTGGCTTGAAACTCAACATTAAGAAAACTAAGATCATGGCATCTGGTCCTCTCACTTCCTGGCAAATAGATGGGGAAGAAATGGAGGTAGTGAGAGATTTTATTTTCCTGGGCTCCAAGAGCACCGCAGACGGGAACTGCAGCCAAAAAATTAAAAGACGCTTGCTCCTGGGGAGGAAAGCTATGGCAAATCTAGATAGCATACTAAAAAGCAGAGACATCACCCTGCCAACAAAAGTGCGTATAGTCAAGGCTATGGTTTTCCCAGTTGCAATGTATGGCTGTGAAAGCTGGACAATAAGGAAGGCTGAGCGCAAAAGGATTGAGGCCTTTGAGTTGTGGTGCTGGAGGAGACTCCTGCGAGTCCCTTGGACCGCAAGGCGATCAAACCGGTCAGTCCTAGAGGAGATCAACCCTGACTGCTCTTTAGAAGGCCAGATAGTGAAGATGAAACTCAAATACTTTGGCCACCTAATGAGAAGGAAGGACTCCCTGCAGAAGAGTCTAATGCTGGCAACAATAGATGGCAAAAGAAGAAGGGGACGGCAGAGGATGAGGTGGCTGGATGGAGTCACTGAGGTGGTTGGTGTGAGCTTGAGTGGACTCCGGGGGATGGTGGAGGACAGGAGGGCCTGGAGGAATGTTGTCAATGGGGTCGCGATGGGTCTGACTCGACTTCGCGACTAACAACAACAACAAGATAAAATGGAAATAAGACTAGATAATCTGCCAGGAGTTTCTTGAAAGTAGAAAAGTTCAGGACATGAATGTAATAAGAACAATAACTGAAGACAAATAGGGCATAATTGTGTGAAACAGAACTGGATTAAGAGTAGGATTTTAAGACACATGCCTCCATCATGGATTGTCCACTCAGTGCTAATAGTTCTACCATTGCTGAAAGCCATACTGTTACATTGGTATTCTTCTCTTGAACCTTTACAAGCCTGAATAGTTTAGGACCAAGTTACTTAAAGGGCCATCTTCACCTGTACCAGTACACTATAGGACTCCATAACATTGCACAGAAGTAGGAGAAAAGTTGCAAAGATGTTGGAGAAAAGTATTTCTCTGCTTCTCTTATTTTACTAGAACTTGATAATTAAATTGCTCATCAATAGAACAAACCAGAGAATGTTCTTCACAAAGCACGTATTTTCCAGTTACTATTATGATGTATCAGTATACTAAAAAGCAGAGACATCACCCTGCCAACAAGTGCGTATAGTCAAGGCTGTGGCTTTCCCAGTTGCAATGTATGGCTGTGAAAGCTGGACCATAAGGAAGGCTGAGTGCCAAAGGATTGTAAATGATTGTAAGGATTGTAAGGATTTGAGCTGTGGTGCTGGAGGAGACTTCTGCGAGTCCCTTGGACCACAAGGTGAGCAAACCGGTCAGTCCTAGAGGAGATCAACCCTGACTGCTCTTTAGAAGGCCAGATAGTGAAGATGAAACTCAAATACTTTGGCCACCTAATGAGAAGGAAGGACTCCTGGAGAAGAGTCTAATGCTGGGAACAATAGATGGCAAAAGAAGGAGGGGACGGCAGAGGATGAGGTGGCTGGATGGAGTCACTGAAGCAGTTGGTGTGAGCTTGAGTAAACTCCGGGGGATGGTGGAGGACAGGAAGGCCTGGAGGAATGTTGTCCATGGAGTCGCGATAGGTTGGACACGACTTCACGACTAACAACAACATTATGATGTATTCATTGCTAGATGTGATATCAGTAATTGGTTCAATAACACTTATAAAAAGGACTGGACAAATCACTGGAGAAAATAAATCTACCAATAGATAATAGCAATGATACCTAAACAGAATCTCTATGTACAGAAGGAAAAAAAATAGGAAAGGCCATTGCTGTGATGCCTTTATACTGTTTCCAGTCTGGTGTTGTCCAGATGTTTTAACTCAAAGTCCCAGCACAGAGCAGGGGCCTGGTAGTCCAACCTAACTGCAGGCACCAAGTTGGAAAAGAATGTTTTTAGCTGGCCAGTGCTAAAATTGGGACTGTATCTATTTTGCCCTGACCCATCACGACTTCCCTCGTATTCTTAGCATAAAGCTTTCCCACGCCTTTAACCGCACACTCGTTCGTAAGGCAGATGCTCAACACATACCTTATTGGCCAGCGTGTAGCTGCCGTTCTGCCACGCGATTGGATACATGTTCCGTTCATCAACCAGCTGAACCCATCAAGTCGTTGCGCATAACTGCCTGAGCTCCCTTTCCAAGAGCCTTGGAAAAACCACAGATTTCAAATAGAGTAACTCCATAATTTGGATACGGAATTTCCGGGTGCAGAAGCCATTTTTTAATGTTCCCTCGGGAGGAAGTGAGAGTTGCCCATAGAAAACAAGGGGGACAAACGAGTTGGTTTTTTTTAAAATCTTGCTTGAGGCTGGACATTCGCGTGTTACTCCGAGACTTTATCAGCGGAGAAAGAGTAAATTTTTCTATGTCAGATTTCATTTGGTGTGAACATTTTCCTAAATAATAATAATTATTATTATTATCATGAAATAGCCTTGCAAATGCATTATTCCATAATGGGGGAAGGGTTGTAAACTGAAAGAACAGTATAACAGTTCTGAAGTAGAACTATTGTTAATATTGCAAATTGGAACCGCCTAAGGCTTCGGAGAGTGTGGTTTACAGCTCCGCAATTTAATGCTGTGTTACTGCATACTGATTTCTGGTTAGCTGAAGCTGAGTGAGGCATAACATAACCCCAGGCTAATAGTCCAATTTTAATGTAAATTGCACTGGTTTGGATTTCCAGTAAGAAGATAAAGCGAAGAAAAAAATAAAGCCCCTATACAAAGCGCCACTTGGAATGTACCAAATTTCCCTCAAACCTCTTTCAGTCCAAATTTACTGCTTAATTGCATGCAAAATCCTTGTCTGCATTGACTTCCAAACACTTTTGAATGTTTCAAAAACCAGACGGTTTTCTTCACGAGAAAGATCCTTTAGATGTTAGAAATAGCTCTAGCTTCTTCCTTTGATAGTGCGTTCATCTGTGGGGGAGGGTACCCCTTGCCAACCATAGCTAAAGTAAAATCTGAAATATGACATTTCTCCATTGTTTTCTAGAAGCCGCTTTTCCTCCTCCCCTCCCCCGTGGGAGAAAATATAAAGCTTGTTGAAAACGGAACCTAAGATGGTATATCACTCATTCCTTGTTTTGTCTCTATGGGCCAAACTGAGACGACAATGCAGCGAGGAAGCCTCTCTAGGAGATGTTTGGGCGAGTCTTGTTAGCATTTCCGGTTTCCTCTCGAAAGACAGTTGCCGGCTCTCATCGCTATAATAAAGGAAAGGCTCCATAGAGAAAAGAACAGCCACATGCACAAGGAAGAGGAAGAAGATCTGAAGCTCGGCCGATCTAGGCCGTTGAGAGGGAAGACTTGGTGTTCGAAGAAAGATCCGGGTCACGGCGCTTTCTGCTCTCTTCCCCGCCCACTGTGAGCTGTGAACTAGCAGGATCGGGGCGACGATGATTCTCGGAGTAGCCCCTCCCTTAGGAGCGGAGCGGCAGGTCAGTCTGAGAGTGAAGAAGGACGCATGTGGGGAAGGGTGGGTGAATCGACTTGCTGAGATGGACGGACGGGGTCGACCTGAAGGGGCTAGCTGGTAGCAGTCCACGATTGATGGAGAAGGTGTAGTCGAGTACCAAGAGGGCTGATTAATAGGAGCTCCAGAACCAGGCTGGGCAGTGGGACGCGCGAAGTGATAAGAAAAGCAAATACATACACGCACCATTTTCTTTTTCCTAATAAGACTTCTCTGCTTTCAGCACACAAATGTAACAAGGGACTCTCTTTGTCCTCTGCCTTCCTCCTTGTCCGCGTTTTAAAAAGAAGCAAAATGCTTGTTGAATTTTTGCCCTTTGACTTTTCGGTTGTTTGTAAATCTGTGCGACTCTTCTCTATTGAACGTGATGGTTTCCCCTCATCCTATCCCACCATCACTATGTTTATCTTTGCAATTACCCTTCAAAGCTTGAATATTTGACCCAAGGCCTTGGATCTAATATTAGATCTACATAAGAATAGACCCACTGAAATTAATAGGACAGGAGTTAGGCTAACATTGGATGTAGCCCTCTGGATAAAATCTAAGTTGGATGGAGTTTCCCACCATGAACTCTCCAATACTAATTCAGTGCTAACTGTTACACCACATAGCTTTTCCTTTTATAGTGTCATGATTGGAAAGAATCATACTAGAGTTGGAAAAGGCCTGTAAAGCCACTGAGTCCAATTTTCTGTTCAATTCAGGTCTCTTAAGTACGGCATCCCTGACAGATGGCTAATCAAATGCCTCTTGGATGCCTTCAATATGGGGGAGCCCATAACCTCCCTGGGACTGCAGGTGGCGCAGTGGTTTAAACCGCTGTGCTGCTGGGCTGGTTGATCGAAAGGTCACCGGTTCAAATCTGCACACGGGGTGAGCTCTCGTGCTCCGTCCCAGCTCCTGCCAACCTTGCAGTTCGAAAGCATGCAAATGCAAATAGATAAAAAGGTACCACTTCAGTGGGCAGGTAACAGCGTTCCGTGCACTTCAGTGTTTAGTCATGCCAGCCACATGACCACGGAGAGTGTCTGCGGACAAACGCTGGCTCCCTCGGCTAGGAAACGGAGATGAGCACCGCCCCCTAGAGTCAGGCAAGACTGGACGTAACGTCAAGGGGAAACCTTTACCTTTACCTATAACCTCCCTAAGTAATTGGCTTTGTTGTGATATTGGTTTAACAGTCAGGATTTTTTCCCAAAGTCCAGCCAGAATCTGGCTTTCTGTATCTTGAACCCATTATTTCATGTCCTGAACTGCGGCGTGACCGAGAAGAGATCCTGGCCCACCTCTGTGTGACAGCCTTTCATGTTTATCATCTCTAGGCTAAACATGTCCAATTCTTTCATTCTCTTTTCATGGGGCTTTTTTCCCCAGATACTGGCTCATCCTTGTCATTCTTTGAAACCCCTCCAGCTTTTTTGCATCCTTCTTGAACTGTGGTGCCCAGAACTGGACACAGTACTCAAGATGGGGCCCGACTTGTGCAGAATTAAGAGGAACCATAATTTGAAAGCTATATTTCTGTTAACATAGCCCAGAATAGCATTTGGTTTTTTGCAGTCACATCACACTGTTGGCTTGTATTGAGCTTGATATTTATTTATTTATTTAAAATATCTGAAGTCAAGGTATGTTATAGCCATAGCATTTCCACAGACCACAAGAAAGGTTGTTGTTGTTGTTAGTCCCAAAGTCATGTTCGACCCATCGCAACCCCATGGACAACATTCCTCCAGGCCTTCCTGTCCTCCACCATCCCCCGGAGTCCACTTAAGTTCATGCTTCAGTGACATCATCTAGCCACCTCATCCTCTGTCGTCCCCTTCTTCTTTTGCCATCTGTTGTTCCCAACATTCAGCTCTTCTCCAGGGAGTGCTTCCTTCTCATTAGTTGGCCAAAGTATTTGAGTTTCATCTTCAGCATCTGGCCTTCGAAAGAGCAGTCAGGGTTGATCTCTAGGACTGACTGGTTTGATCGCCTTGCGGTCTAAGGAACTCGCAGGAGTCTCCTCCAGCACTACAACTCAAAGGCCTCAATCCTTTGGTGCTCAGCCTTCCTTATGGTCCAGCTTTCACAGCCATACACTGCAACTGGGAAAACCATAGCCTTGACTATGCGCACTTTTGTTGGCAGGGTGATGTCTCTGCTTTTTAGTATGCTGTCTAGATTTGCCATAGCTTTCCTCCCCAGGAGCAAGCGTCTTTTAATTTCTTGGCTGCAGTCCCCATCTGCGGTGATCTTGGAGCCCAGGAAAATAAAATCTGTCACTACCTCCATTTCTTCCCCATCTATTTGCCAGGAAGTGAGAGGACCAGATGCCATGATCTTAGTTTTCTTAATGTTGAGTTTCAAGCCAACTTTTGCACTCTCCTCCTTCACCCGCATCAAGAGGCTCTTTAGTTCCTCTTCACTTTCTGCCATTAGAGTGGTATCATCTGCAAGAAAGGTTACCTGATCAAAAAATTGGAACAGATTAGTCTTGCAAGATACATTGTTGATAGTTACTTCACTAACTATTAGGTGCTTTCAGACTGACTTCTCTGCTTTCTGCTCCAGAATTTTATTTATTCTCCCAGTATTTTAAATGTTAATTTGTTTTAGTTGTGGGTTTATATTTTAGCATTGGATGCTGGGCAATTGTTATTTTTTTTTTTTTTTTTTTTTGGAGTAATTTGCTATAAATCGTCCCAGGACTTTTAAGTATGAGATGGTATAGAACCCTTTGAGAAGGACCCTTATTTATGCATTTATTTATTATCTTTATATCCCACTTTTCCTGCAAAGTAATTAATCCAGTTTATATAATCCTCTTCTTTTTCTTCATTTTATCCTTACAACAACCCTGTGAGATAGATTACAGCAGTCACCCTGTGAGATAGATTACAGCCTAAAGTCACCTAGCGAGCTTCATGGATGAGTGGGGCTAGAACTCCCAAGTTCCAGTCCACCACTGTAATCATTACACTAGTATTTGTGCTGCTAATATCTGAGGAACACATGGTCAAAGCATCTCAGTGGCTGGTCCTTGACTCTGATATTCTTTGCCAAAGGCAACCAGACTTACCTTGTTTCTGTTGACTCAGATACAGTTTTATTTAGACAGGATTTTGACCTGGAAGCTGATTTAAAATATAACTGGATTTATCTGGGTGTTTAAATTCATTTTAGTGATTTTTACCTATCTTGGTTTTCTCTTTGTTTTTTACACTGTGTTAGTGTTGTTTTATAATATGTTTTGGAAAGGTGGGATGCAAGTTTAATAAACACAGTATGGTTAAAAAAGTATGCTTCCTGAAATTACAGATTCAGTGAAAGCTGACATACTTGAGAGATTGAATTGTTTTGGCCATTTAAGCTATAACCTTATGTCTACTGAACCTAAGTAAGGATATATAGGAGTATGCCGTTAAAAATCTTAGCTTCTTCGTCAATGTGTATGGAAGAGCTTGTTTACATTCTTGATTGACGTTTGTACAATAACAAACACTGTGGGTGTGGGGGGTCTGCCTGCTACTCTAGATCGTGCTTGAGAGTGCTGCATCAGATGCTCCAAACCCAGACCGAACTATGGCATGTTCATTTGAGGGTTGTCTTGCACAATCCACTGCTTTACAGCAAGCAGCAACCTTGGCTGGGAAAATACATGTGTGTGCATGAATTGATTTCATATTTGCGAAAAAGACTTCAAAGTTTCCATTAGACTTGCATCTGGATTTTTGCATAAAGCAAAAAACCAGGGTGAATCTGGAGTATCTTGCTCACAAGGATAAAAGAAATATTGAAAATATGAATGAAGTATTCTCAGGATTCTATATTTCCTATATTTTTCTAGTGCATTCAGATTTCATCTGCAACAGGAAAAAGATTGCTTTTTCTTTTTCCTTTGGTGATCTTACTGAAATCTGAATTGAGTATATGTGCAAACATACCACTGCTAACATAGTGAAAATTTATGTGGTGAATACTATCAGAGTGTTGAGCAGAATTCAGCAAAAGGTAGTTAATATGGTCCGGTGCTCAAGCTCCCATGGCATTGCATTTACTAGGATGCATCATTAAAAATCATGATGATACCCAAAGAGACAATATTTCTGTTATATGTGTGTATGTTACTAGTTTCACTCATTCTTTAGAAGAAATATCGCAGCCCTCTTAAATGTGATAACATATGCAAGAAAGGAAATATCAGTTTGAAATCATACATTCAAAGCATGCCCACTGCACAGTGCTCAGATTTGATCCAAGCAAAATTGCTATAAGGAAATTAATGCTACATTAGCAGGCACATTTTAATTTCCTTTCAAAGCCCATGGTACCTCCCCTAAATTATTTCCTTAAGATAAAGATTTGGTTGAGCTAAAAAGTGCATGTTATAAGCCTTTTCATAAGCCATGTTATCCTTATTAAAATGAAAAAACTTAAGCATATTGCACTTTCTTTTTGTCAATCATGGAAATTGTCATTTTGTGCACATCTCTATATTTGAATAAAAATGTTATTAAGCCATTTACGATGTTATTGCTATGAACATCATTTTTCCAATATTTTCATTTTGCATGAGCAGTGTTCTAGAAATATGGTTGTTGTGTCCACAGGATGGATAAAATATTAGTGGGATGATTTGGTAGCTCATGAATTTTGTGGAAATTTCTTGGTCCAAATCATACCTAATATTCACACAAAATTTGAACAGCGTTCCCCATTGATAATATTACAACTCATGAAGAACCTAGAGATCAGGTCTGATATCCAATGGAACAGTGTTTCCAGCTCTTACAGAAAGTGAACTTGGGGCTGGGGGTGGGGTCTTCTGAATTGCCCCATGGCCATTAATTTATTGCATAGTACAGCTTCCAACTTGTCCCTGTGGTTTTCAACATCTACATGAAACTGCTGGGCAAAGTCATTAATGGACAGAATTGTTGCCAAGATTCATTTAACACTGAGACCTATCTCATTTCCATAGAGATCCTGTTGCTGAAGCACCTGGATATGTTTTTGGGTTGGATACAGGTAGACAAACTATTAATTTAGAAAAGATGGGAAATTGTGGGTAAGGAAATTGACTAATATGGATAAAGGAATGCACATGGTCCTAGTTGGGATTGTACTCCCTGAAGGACCAAATCATAGCTTGGGTGTGTTTCTAAACTCAGCAGTAACTTGACAAGCTTAGGTGGCAACCAGAGTACAGTTTAGGTATAGTACACCAGTTACTACCAGCCTAAGGAAAGAACTTGTCCCAAACTGAACTACTTTCATCTGCTGTATGTAGATGCCTACTGCCAACAGTGATTAGCAGAAGGCTCAGACTTAACCTTTGATGCATAAGATTATGAATTTCTTGGAATGCATATTGAAAAATGTATCAATAATATTCAGTGCTTCTTCAATCTCCGAACCTACTTCAACATTTGTTAAAGCATTTTCATAAGTCTTCATATTGAATACTGTAATTACTCATTTAGGAACTTTATATAATATGGCAGAAGTACTTTCAAACATCATGCTGTTTTTAACTCCTATCACCTGTGTTATGTTCTATGTTAAGAGAAATAACGTAATTTTGTAAAATTGATTTGCTGTATAGATGCCTTTAAATCAAGAGGTCCTGTAACCCATATGTATATTTTCTCAACAGGATTTGCTGAAAAGGTTTAAATTTGCAGCTGAAAGTTTAAAAAGTTTGCAGCTGAACAAAGCCTTTGTAATTCCATGGAACACAATCCAAATTATTGGCCTTTCATTTCACATAGGAGTTGCCCTGCCAAATATTGTCTCCTTTAAATTTGGGAGGGGATAGGCTATAAAACTAATGTATTGATTTGGTTCTCTCTACACATGTAAACAGACTAAACAAATTCATTCATGAAGACAAGGCCACAGTGTATTACAGACTTAGTTTAAGTCAAGGTTGTAATTTCTGTGCGAAAGGGTGGTTTTTCAGTGACATTGAAAGTAGTGGCCATGCTTGTAACTTATATATATTTTTTAAAATCCCTACTTAAAATATAAAAGTAAGAATTAATGCAATCTTTTTGAAAGAGACCCTAAATTTAGATTTTAAAGACCTGTATGAATGTTTGTATTAAGTTCTCATTCAATCTTAATTGCTGGTATTAATATAGCTGTTTTTAAACCACCCTAATAATCTTTTATTGATGGCACATTAAGGTGGTAAACAGAAGACTGCTCAACCTTACTGCCTTGCAGTAAAACTAAAATCATGAAACCGAATAAGAAAAAACTGAACTGAAACTATCTGTAATACTTGATTTATATGCCTGTGTTTATATTAAAAACGATACTGTTCTTTTGTTGAATAGACTTCACTTGCTAACTGTGAATATTAACTATCCATTCTTAAGATATTTATGTTTTGGAACAAGATGAAATCTGATATTATGGCTACACTGTTAAGCCTCCTTAAAATGAAACAAACATGTCCATTTGATAGAGCTGAGACAAAAGTAGTGTTTCACATAAACTTATGCAGTCTGGCCTGATTCTATATTAAGCAAAAGTGCCTATGTGATTTCAAAATACCTTTGCAAAACTTTGCTTCAAATCTTATAGTGGCAGGTACATTGTGAAATTGAAGTCAGTCTTGTCTTCATTTTTGATCTGAAATGGGAATTGGAGGACAGCCTTTTGAAGATCAGTGGAATAATATAGTCAGGTTCTTTGGAATCAGTTCCATTGCCAGCACAACTTTCAAGCTCCTCTTGCACATCTTGTTTCAGAAACTGAAGTTTTCTGTTAGCAACCCTCCCATAAATGCAGACTTGTACTCACAAGGGGTTTGGTCTGTGCCTAACAGTGCATGCAATGAAGTGATTGAATCTTAAGCATATTAAAAACTATGATGAATACCTCTAAGTAAACTTGATATTTTAAATTAAGGGCAAAGTTCTTATAAACATTCTTCAACACATCCATAGATGTCAAATGATTACTTGCATTGTGCATACAAATGTGTGGTTCCTTCCCTCATGTCCCTAATGAAGTTCCCGAATACTTTTATGCTTTACATGAAAGAAAATAATCTACAGACAGTTTCCTCAATTTTCACATATTACACATTGAGCTTTCATAATGCTATTTATTTGCAATGCCTTTTCCTCCTCTTCTCCCACCTTTGAGAGATGTGGGGTGATATCTGGCTTGAAGAACTTTGTGAAATTTGAAAGCTGACTCACAATTTAGTGACTGTAGTTTGTCTTATATAAGTTATAATGCTACTGTTGCTCTTTGAATTTTTTTCCTAATGGAACAATATTTCTGCCTGCATTTAATTTATTTGTTATTTTGGATGCAAGATAAAAAGATGGTTCTTAGCTGTAAGTATTTAACAACAATCCAATATTTTCATCAAGCCACAGCTTGAGGCCTGAATTTGACTGTGGCCATGGTTGCTGGAAATGTCAAGCAAGTAAAATGCAGTTTATCCAGAAAGTTGGACACTTCCAGGGTGCAATTCAGTTAGGATGTGCCTACATTCGGGTCCGTATGGAGATCCTATGAAGGATGAAAGGAAAGTGGAGGCAAATGTCAGTTCCATGCTCCTCATGCACTGCAAAGTACTTAAAATGGATGATTTTGACTAAATGAGGTTCTTCACAGTGAGAAGAAAGGAGACTGAGGTCACTCTCAGAGAAATAGCCAGTACATTTCTTTCCAAGCTGGCTGTGGAGAGGATGGAGATGAGAACTCCCCAGAGATGATGATCCCCAGCTTAAAGCTTGGAACACCTTTCTTACACTCTGGTTGGGAATCTGAAGCAATCCTGCATCCATCTAGATTCTATCAAGTTACCATAGGATTGCTCTGTTAGTCTAGCATACTTTTAAGGTTAAAAAAAATGTAAGGGAGTTGAGGGTATCAGATACCAACCACTGCATCAAGGTAACATTTTATTTTGGTCCTTCCTCCCTCTCCCCACTCTCTCATTTCCAGTGAAAAGCTTTGATATGAATGATTAAAATTCTAACAAAAAGATTATGCGAATGGAGAAAATCTGTACATTAATAGGAATCATGTGATTTCTCCTTCTCCCCTTCCCCAAATTTAGATGTATTTAACATGTTCTGAAGTCTGCTTTTCAACTTATAAAGTAAAGCTTAAATGTCGTGCAAGAATAGCAGAAAATAATCAGTTAATATTTTCAGAAATTTCAAATATAGGACATTCTATAAATGTTAAGCATTATTAGCTATGCCGAGCAGTTAGACAACTTAAGACTATATTATTCTTTCAAATGATACTAGGCACTTAATTGAAGAGTATAGAAATTCAAAATGTAATATGAAATTAATCTTTCTAAGGTTATTTAAGTTAATGGTACAGTAATGACAAACTAATTTTACAGTGATTAAGAGATAATATACTCAAGGCTTCCAGTGATGCTTTTGTTGAGGTAACGTACCTATCTTTGATGAGACTGAGGGTGTAAAAATTCATTGTAAAGCATGCCTGGGGAGGGGGAATCTCTAAAATTCTCTGTTGTAGTTGGGTTAAAAAATCATAGATCAGTGCATCCTTCAAAGAGCCACTGTGGGCCCATTTAAAACAAAAAAAAAATCATATCTGTCTTGCCTGTAGCTTTGATCATGATATTATTTAGCAGTTGAATTACAATGGCATGGTCATCAGATGCTCCTTGGGTTCCATGGGAAAAAAAAAAAACGGATTGTTGAAAAAAAATCCCTTAACAGTTTTCACAGTGGGAATTACTCCAACATTTGTCACATTTAAAATAGTATTGATTACCTTTTCTTCTCTGATGGAATGCAAGATACATTGCATTCCTGAGTGGTCCCCCTTTCAGGAACTGATCAAACTTAGTCTTGCTTGTTTTAGTAAGGTTGCTGCATTGCATATAATTGTAGGATCAGAAGCTGGCTCTGGCATAGAAGCTTATATAGGCAGATTATCTTCATCCTTCATCATACTTTCCCCAGTTTGGTGACATAGTATAGTTTAATTTTGTAACTTGTTACACCTTTCTCCATAAAATCCATGCAATATGTTAGGATATCACAGCTTTCCTTAATGCCAAGATTCCTTCAATAGAATGGGATCACACGTGCCCTCTTTGCTGCTATGATGTCATAAAACTGATATTAGCACAGGTGATGACATGGACCTACTTTGCAATGGACAGATAAGCACTATATACTGTTATATTAAACTTGTTAAACAGAGCTTTTAAGATGTAAAGGTCTTCTGATATGGCTAAACTTTCACATGTAATTTGTGCAGGCACAAGAATCAGTCATGAATATAAACCCAAAGCCATATTACTAAGTCTTCCATATAGGATGTCCAGATTCCACAAAACATTTCTGAAGACAGTATAACCAATGAGTTACAGCATTGATTGGCTTCTGAAGACACATTTTACTCTATGATAAGTGCCTAACTGATTATTGGCTGCATACTGCAGTACTACCTCATTGATGTAAATGGCTTCAGGAACTAAGGCACTTGGATAATAAGAAGTTTGGATCAATTGGAATATTATTTACAGAGATTCACAATAAGATGCTGCATGCACAATTAATGCAATTAAGGAATTTCAGTAGTCAAATTTCTAATAGAGGGTTTAGCCTATTATTTTTGGTTCCTGAAGGATCCAAATTATTGGATCCAATAATTATTTTATTTTTGGTTCCTGATACAAGGATCAGAAAGTATGACCCTCCATTACAAGAATGACATTTGTTTTCTGCTAATTATGCTTTTCTTTAATAAAGGGAGGAAGTAGAAGAGTGGGAGGGAGATAGCAGTGACATTGGATTGGCATAAATTAGTTTATTACCGCAGAATAACTGGGGGTGGGGGAAGGAAAGGACGCCCTAGAGATTACTTGAACTCATACATTTCTGCTGCCAAAGTTTACAGGCCTGTAAATTTAAATGTAGAATTTTTGTAGGCAGAATGCATTGACAAATATGCCTAATGGTAATACATCTAGTTCTGAGCCTCAGAACAGGTCAATAATAATGCTTATATTGATAGCAGCAATGTAGGAGATGTTATTTGGTATTAAAGCTAAAATCCATGTTATCCCCTTAATCATAATTACATTAATATTGTCAGGCCCTTGACAATACCCACTTTACTATTGATAGATTTCTGTCAATAATGCATTTCTAAATAAAATATATTCATTCATAATTTGTACAATACTCAGTAAGCAATGCTTATATTGGAAGAAATACCTGTTTTATTACTGATATACAGCAATTTGTTTTCTTACACTGTGTTTTGCAAAAGGGACTCCTTGTTTCAGTACAATAAAAGTAGACATCAGCTTATCTAAGAGAACTATAAGATATGCATGAAAAACTGATTTACAGTTCATTTCTAAAGAGGAAACAGTGTGATACTGCATTAAAATATTGGTTAAATTTAAGTCTTGGCCCATATCATCTTCAAATTTCTTTGTTTTTAACCCTTAACTTCTTCCTGACCTTTAATTTTTTCCTTAGTATTTGTTTTTTTACTTGATCACACTTTTAAAAAACATTAATGACAGTAATTGTATGAGTTTCTTTGGGTCTGAAATGTACAGTAATGTAAAAGGTGATACTGGGACACTACCTACCATGATCACCAGTTGTCCTTTACCTAATGATAACTATCACTTTTAGTTGGCAGGGACAAAATCAATAGAGTACAACACTGCTTTGGATTCAAAGAAACTAATTACTGGAGCACAGTGTAACTTCTCTAGTCCTCAGTATATGTATGTTGCAGGGAACACTGGGATTTTTTAAAACGTTAGCAGATATTCAATGAAAAGTTTGGTGGTTGAAAGTTGATTGAAAGACAACTTCTATAACATTACTCATCCCTTACACCATGCAGTAACAGAGAATATTGGATGTGCTCGTACTGGAAAATGGTGATGTCCAGTACCCTCAACATAATTTTAAATTATCATAGGTTCTTTGGTACCCAAGTTGATATGGAAAAAACTTTCATGTAAGATAGAAAGGTTTAGAATCACTACTCCAACAGATGTACTTCCTTCCCCTCTGTATCCTGCCGTTCTCAAACAGCCAGCACCATTTAATAGATACTTGCTGGTTTTAATTAAGTAAAACTAGAATTCCCTCCAGAAATGAAAGGTTGAGAGCATGCCCTATTACAATGTTTTGTTTTGTTTTATTTTGTTTTAATTTTAGCACGCCTGTATTATTTCCTCCATTGTTTTGTATAGTAATTGTGGCAAAGTTTTCTGCAGTATCTACTATGTATTTGTACACAGTATCCCCATCTGATGCATTTAAGGTATAGAAACACCACAATCCAATGAAGTTGCAGGTAAGCCTCTAAATTTGGATAATTATGTGTATTCAATCAAGGGCAGGAGGAGTACAGAGACAAAGGATTCCTCCATGCTGCTTCTACCCTGCAAAAGGCTTTTGCTAAGTCTAAGACTTTTGGCTAAGGTGCTGCTGGGCCACATCACTGAGCCTCATTCCTCTTTGTCCTGCTACCCAGAGCAATCCCAGTTCCAAGGTAAGGCTTCTGCCTTCAGAGCTTCAGCCCACACCATTTTTCTGTGCCATTTGCTTGAAATTTGGAGTCCTAGAGCTAGATCTCTGATTTTCCTGTGGCTATCTAAACAGCATTGAACACCCAACATTAAGTAAGCTGCCTTGAGGGTCATTTTTGTAGTAGGAAGTCAGGGTACAAATCAAATAACCAATAATAAACTGTTTGGGCAAAAGGCAAATAGCCAAGAGGGAGACACATTTTAAAATTTGAAGTGAGGGTGTTCAACTTAACTGAACACTCCATTGTTAGGCTTAATTGTTAGATTTCACATTGTGACTTTAAATTGTAAAAACTAATATTAGCAACAGAGGATGAAAATAGTGTCACTGTTGCTTGGTGTCCATCTGAAGTGTTTGTATTTGAAGAACTGGCATATGAGATAGGGCACCCAGTGTTCAAGTCTTCACTTACTAATGGGTGGTGACCTTGAGGTAAGTCAGTCTCTTTCTTGTGCTCTCTTTTGAATGGCATAGCTCACAAAGTTGTTGTAAAGATGTATGGAACAATTACTCTAAAACATGAAAGTATAATAGAAATTAAACTGATAAATCTACTTTTTGTCATAGAAAACTACATGTTGACAATGGAATCCAGGGACAACACTGGCAAGAAAGTTACCCCTGTGCTCAGAATAAGTCAGCTTGATGCCCTTGAACTAAACAAAGCCCTGGAGCAGCTGGTGTGGTCCCAGTTTACTCGCTGCTTTCATGGATTTAAACCTGGACTTTTGGCTCACTTTGAACCAGAGATTAAAGCATTTCTGTGGCTTTTTTTGTGGAGATTCACTGTCTATTCCAAGAATGCAACAGTGGGACAAGCTATTTTGAACATTCAGTATAAAAATGACCTATCTCAGAAACAGAAATACCAGATATTGAGCAAGCAACAGAAAGTATGGTACCTTATTTGCACCGTTGGTGGGAAATGGCTTGAAGAAAGGTGTTATGATTTATTTAGCAATCGTCCTTTGGAGTCATTCCAGAAGACAAAGTATTTCATTAACTTGGTTGTTGGGCTTCTCAGACTTGGTGAATTACTGAACTTCTTAGTTTTTCTGCAGAAGGGAAAGTTTGCTACACTTACAGAACGTATTCTAGGAATCAGGTCAGTGTTTTGCTGGCCACAAAGCATCCGCCAGATTGGATTTGAATATATGAATAGAGAACTCCTGTGGCATGGATTTGCTGAATTCCTGATTTTTCTTTTACCACTTATTAATATGCAGAAACTCAAACTCAGAGTTTCTTCCTGGTCTTTACCTATTGAAAGATATTCGAATATTGATAATAATTCGATACTGTGTTCTAAGGAATGTTCTTTGTGTGGGGAATGGCCCACTATGCCACACACCATAGGCTGTATGCATGTTTTTTGTTATTATTGTATTAAAACTAACTACTTACTTGATGTGTATTTTACATGTCCTAAATGTGGAAAAGAGGTACAAGATCTGCAGCCATTAAAGTACAAGATAGAAATGAAAGAGGTGTATATGCATTAGGCTTGTTGAAGTTTTCCCCAAATGCATAATCAAGTATAATTTCTGTAACTTAGTGGCTTCTCTATAGGAACACTTAGATTCATCTGTTCATTTTGACCTGTACATTCTATAATTATCTTGATTAGTGATATTTTTGTTTTACTATAAAATGATGGGCAATTCTAAAGAAATCTTGAATTTAAAACAAGTTAATTTAATAAAGTATTAATAAGCATTAATAAACATGAAGCCAAGATTAACAATGTCTTGTTTTATTTATCATTAAGCATGATAATGTGTAGCCGATGTTTAAATACTGCACAAAGGCACCTAAGTACTCATGTAGGCAACACAACTTGACAAAGACCCATGGAGTGAGAGTAGAATCCATCTCACTATATAACTAATAAACAGATGTTTCTTGACAGTTTTCTTAATGAGAAGATATGGGTTTTATGATGTTCTTTATTGCCCATGATCGGACATGGACCAAAGCTAAGTGTTTCATAAAAGACCAAGAGCAAGAATTGGAGGCTGGGCAGTCACTGTTTAGTTGGGCAACTAAAAGTTCCTATCTGTAAAAGCTCTTGGACAGAGTTTTGGAAAGATGGCCACATTTCATGAGTTCATTATCAGCTTGATTTCCTGTATATTTTGTTTAGCCTAGTCACAAATAATAGTTCTAACCATACAGAGGAAGTATTTTATAATAGTTGAATCATTACTAGTGTATTATGCACATTCGCTAGTTGAAAACCAGTATGCTGTCAGTTTCTTTTAATGTTTATTTCCCTGTGCCCTGATCTTCACAGAAGATGACTTTGTTCTATGTTTACCTTTCTCTATACACATAACATCATTAGCTAGGAGTCTGGCACTTATACTTGATTGCCACAGTGAGTACGCTATAGCAAACACTAAGGTTATAAAAAAATGCGAACACTTTAGCCATGAGCTCTCCATGTTCAGAGGCATATCTCTTCAAAGCAACATTTTTAGGAGATTAAATTTTGGTTTGAGAATTTCCTTTCTATCCCTATTAATTTGACTTAAATACAATTTGACTTGCTACTATGTATTGTATTTGAGATATTGGCAACATGCATCTTACCTACCAGTTTGAAGCAAATTCCGTAAGAGTTGATGAGTGAAATGAAGGATGATTTAATAAAATGCTTCTTCACAGATAAAACCTTGCTGTAGGCTTTGTATTCACATCTCTCAGCTGTACACAATAAAGAATGGAAAACAAAACTTTCTGCTCATCCTAATACATCTTTGTACATATAGAATATTTTATAAGATGTTTTTATCTGCCCATTTTTTTGCTTGTCATTGTAGACTTTAAACAGACCAAGCTTTTTTATGCAGTAAGTGAGTGTACAAGTTAATTTTAGAAAGTACCATTCTAAAATTCAAAAAGGTTTACCCTTGGCCAAAACTTACAAAACTTAGACCACAATTCTTGATTTGTTCATGTGAGCTAGTGTTCCTGAGAACAGCTGAATAGCTCTAAGCTCAGTTGTGGAAGCATAGCTTGCAAGCATAAGGCCACAGGTTGAAATCTTGGCTGGGAAAGACACTTGCCTAGAATCCTTGAGAGTATATTGACAATACTGAGCTAGGTAGACCAATGGTCTGATAAAGTTTTCTATATAAACCTCTAGTTACCTTCAGCTTCAAACAATTGCCATCCTGAACTTTTTGGGAGCAGAGTTCTGAAGATGACCACTGTAACCTTTTCATCTGATGAGCTGAAAAGAGATGGGAGTGAAGTGTGGATAGGAATCAGCTTAGGAAATAATGTCCTTGTTAATACACATGACATTCACAATTATTTAAGGGCATCCAACCAGAAGCTAAGCCACTGCTTAGTGAAAAAGAACCTTTTTATTTAAACAGTATTTTAAACTTTAATAGTTTTTAAGTTTGTTTTGTGATTTATTGTTTTGTTCTGATTTATTATTTATTGAAATTGTTGTTTTAATTGTTTTTTTAAACACTGTAAGCTGTCCTGAGATCTTGTGTAATAGGACGGCATACAAAAGCTTTTAATAAATTAATAATAAATAAATAAAAAGAAGTGAAATAGTTTGTTTAATTTTTGTTCTGCAGTCTGATGCTGCAAAGACAGACTGGATTTCTCAACATGCTCCAAGCCTCATCCAGCGACTTGATGGGCATTCAGAAAGGTTTTCTTGGTTCCCATAGTGCCTCCAACAGTTGTATCTGTATGTTTGTATTTATTTTATTTATCACTATGAACATGGGCATATTGGTCAAATTGCACATGAAGTTCTTAGAGGTGAAGAAACTTTGGAAATGATTATTGCCTTGCGAATAGCCTAAAGAGATTCAGTTATTGGTGGTATGGAAATGTAATTGTGTGGTTGCTTAACAACAGCATTGCCATTGAAATGATGATTAGAGCTGATTAGAGTTCTGTTCTAACCTCTCCTGCCTCCACTCCCAGAAGTACTTTAAACCAAGAGATTATTTCTTGTATCCTAGTCCTACATATCTTATTACGCAATATAATCATGTTATCTTAAAATACAGTGCTGGGTTGCAATTTAATCTTGAATATATCCTGAATCATTCATATTACTGTATTCCCAATTACTATGTATGGGCGTGAAAGCTGGACAGTGAAGAAAGCTGACAGGAAGAAAATGAATGTATTCAAAATATGGTGCTGGAGGAGAGATTTGGGGTTACCCTGGACAAACAGACAAACAAGTGGGCCCTAGATCAAATCAAGCCAGAAATTTCCCTAGAAGCAAAAATGACAAAACCAAGGCTGTCATGTTTTGAACATATCACAAAAAGGCAAGACTCGTTGGAAAAGACAGTCATGCTTGGGAAATTCAAATACAGAAGAAGAAAGGGAAGAGCAAATAAGAGATACATTGACTTCATAAAAGAAGTCACAGCCTTGAAATTACAGGAGCTGAGTATGATTGTCGTGGATAGAACATTTTGTGGGACTTTTTTGATAGGGTCACCATAAGTTAGAGAAGGTGTGACAGCACATAACAACTAAAGGCCTTCATGTGATTCTTTGGTTGTTTCTTCCACCTCTCTAAAAGTTCTTGAAACAGTATCTCAGCTTTACATGCAACGCTTTCTTTTGAAAATTATTTTTGAGACCTTGTTTAATCATTCTGTGTGGTCGTCTTTGGAACACACTTGTCCTGTGGCAAGAACTATGCTATCAATCATAAGTCATATAATTGAACAAGAAACAGTTTACCATCATAAGATTCATCATGAGATTCTAGGAATCCTAATTCAGTTTTCCTATACTAGACATAGACAACTTGTAAATCAAGACATCTGAATGCTTATGACTCCCATTATCTGATATGGTTATGGCTGATAAAAGGATTTTAGTCCAAAACATCTGGAAAGCCATAAACAGTATGGATATCCAGAAGTCACCAGCTGTGGACAACTGGGCATTACAAACTACCTGTAATACCTGCATGTAAGGGTACTTGCAGGTATAGAATACCTTCAGACAGCTAGTTCAGGTATTAACTACAGAATCTTTTCATACTTAATACTAACCCATTCTAGGCAATTGCATTTTCTATGTTCTTGCACAAAGTTCCCTGCTACTGGCTGCTCTATTTCCATTGAATGATGGAAAACAGGGAGCAATTATGATAATCCCTGTAGATCTCTCTGTTAAGTAATAGTTAAGAGGTTTTCTGCCAGAAAAAGCAAACAAGAAAACACAAAAACCAAATAATATATGTTCAGCATGCAAAAATCAAGTATACAAAAGGTATCTTTAGAGTATGCATTGTGCACACACACCCCTCACAACCTAAGCAAGTTAATTTTCCCAAAGCAATTGCCAAATGAGGGCTTGAGTTACAGTGTGTACTCTGACAGGAATCCATGGGGGGTTGATATTAAGCTACAGAGGGTAATTAAGTTGTTGGAATCATTAGTTTAGCAGTCAGTTTGGCACAGGGCAACTGTCTCCCCACCTTAGCCACAAGCAAGAACATCAGTTAATTTCCGCTCCTATTTAAATGCTGTCTTTTTGTCTTTAGAGGAGATAAAGGTAGTCACTTTTAACTATTTTAATTTTGTTTTATGAAGGATTTTTGTAACTACAAACAAAAACAAATCATTAAATTTCAGTTTCTTCTTTTAAATGGGATCATGAACTTAGCACATTGTGATGAGAAGAATATCTTCACGGTTTAGGTTCCTGTGATTGCAGGAAACTTTTAGTCCACTGGATTGTTGTTTTTTGAAGATATGCTGAAAACAATATTCTTCAGAATATTTTCCCCCCAGGGGAAAAGACTTTCTCGAACTCAGAAAATATAAATGCAGATCTTTCTGCTTTAAACTGGAATGTACCTTATGCCCCATTGTTGCCATTCCTTCCCTCCACTTAACTGGAAGGATGAAAAAAATAATGTCGTAAGAGTAATGGATCTGTTTGAGTGTTTGGTAGCAGATAGTACTCTATTCATGATTGTCTTTGCAATAATTCATTGTTTTGAATTTGGAATTCTATTATTTTACATCTCTGGCAGTTTAAAGTGTATTTTTAATATAAACAGCAAACTTCACCTCATAAAAATGCATTACATAAGGGCATAAACAAGTATTTTTCCTTCCAGTCATTGGCAGTAAATGATTCATCAGTTTTCCACAGAAAACCAATTTCATTGCAGATGTTCTGTAATTTCCACTCTTCTTGGGTTGTAGAATCGTATCAACCAATCCCTATTCAGGCAATAGAAAGTTTTTTGAAGGAGTGTGTGTGTGTGTGTATCTGTGCACACTTAATCTTTTTAATAGGATTGACTATCATTTGCTGTCTCATCAGTTTTTCAAAATAACCATAAAGTAATCAGTCTGCCATTCTTTCCTTTGGTATATAGGCTATCAATTTACTCAGTGCTCTGCTTCTGTTGTTTGAGTGAAAATTAATAACGGCATAGCAGCAACATACCTCATGGTATATCCACTATGCACAAAGTAGCATGTCCACACCCTTTGAAATCCTGTATATGCCGATTTAGAAATAAGCCACATTTAACTCAGTGGGCTTTACCCCAAGGCAAGTGGGTACAAGGTTGCAGCCTCAGCCTCAATTGTGTAGAGCATGAGTGTTAGTTCCCATTGTTTGGGCTTTTATGCCATAGACCAACTTTCTCATGCATCAGTTTTCACAGCTGATTTTCAGCCTTACCATGATTACGATGGGAGACTTGACAAAGTGCATCATCCCCTGATGAAATGGATTCTACACTGGCCTTTGACTACTAAGGAGTCGATTTCATTAGGGTTTTTATCTTGGTATTCTCTGTGTTTGGCATATAATTGCCTATGTACAAGGAAACCAAATCCATCACGGAGTGCAATATGGAATGAGATTGTGAGATTTTTTAAGCTTCTACACAGAAGAGGATACTGATGTGGGGATTAAACATGTGAATAGAGCTTCATGTCTTAATATCCATGTCATTTTCTGTGTATGTACATCCTGTGCCATGGTTTGTGCAGCAGGATCCCAGCCATTTCTGCAAAACATACACTTATGATCAGGTCCTGGATTTAATTTATGTTTTAAAACCTTAAAGTATTTTTACTTGCATATATTAATAGAAATTGATTAGGCTAAATGTGACTTTATTGAATTATTTGGTGGCGAGGCCAACTGAAATTTGAAAAAAAGAAACTGTCTCAGAACAAAAGCAAGTCAAGAAAGGCTTAAAGGATGTGGGCAATAAACAATCTGACTACCATTCCGTGTCTTGCAGTGAAAAGCAGCACATTTTGACTGATGCAAACACTAGTACACACAAAAACACTCATTCTAAAGCAGTGCAGCATCACATAGCCAGAGGGAGTATGTTAGTTTGGAGGAAAATGGTAGGTTAAACAAAACACTTCTCTGGTTTTTTGTTAGAGAATATATTCTGTGAACTTCACACATGATGTTTTCATTGCATGTTCACTGCATATGATAACTTGCATATGTCAGTAGCATAACATAGTTCAGTGACCAAACACCGTAACTATCTGGCTTTCTCTGGCACCACAACAACTTTATATGCACATATATCTACACAACAAGAAATACTGTTTTAATTTTAAAACAGTGCTTTAAAATGGTTGGAGAAAATTGTAGCCACAATGACAAAATAATCTTTATCGAGATTGTTTTGTCTTTAGCTGTCAAAGATAACATTGTTTCAGTTATGTGCTTCAATAATGCAGCCAGGACTGGGTAGAAGATCTAAATCTACTAGTAGACCACTGGATTATCTTTAACAGATTGGTAAGTATTCCTCACTCATAGCTGAATGATCATAGGAACAGAATGGCTGCCTCATCTACCTTCAATTATACTGCTGAAATTAAGGAAACATGGAGTAAATTGGAGCAGATTTTTGTGTGTTAAAACCATGTGGCCCTTTTGTTCAAATTCTGGCCTCAGAATTCTTTGATTCTAAAAAATTAAATGTCTTTCGCCAGAGACTGAATGGTAATCTCTGCACTCTAAGGGGAAAAAAATCAGATTCTGAGAGCCTGATAACTGCTCAGTTTTGCAATCCTGAATGCAGCATAAAGAAAGAATTGTTTCCTATAACATCTATAACAACTAAAACAACATGCATATGTGAATTATTTGTTATAAATCAAATGCAGCTAAATCTTCCCAATTCTCTTAGTACTGTGCTTTTCAACAGATCTTATTCATACATCCAATTCTGAGTAAAGAACTAAGAGATCAATTGATGAGCAATCAGGTTGTTTATAGGCAAGTATGAATCAGAACTTGGTTTAAACAATGACATGTCTATATTTACCTGTCCCAGTGGTAGAAAAAGCAAGACCTACATTTGGCAACCAAGGCTTTTCCCTGGTCTTTTATTCTGGTGGCAGATGATTCTAGAAGAAAAGTAAAGGCTTCCCTCCTCCCCACAACCTGGCAAAAATCCATAACAGTTTCTATATATGGTCTGTCTATGACCATTGTAAACTACTGCATTATTCTGGAAGGTCAAAATAGAATTACCTTCAATGTTCAGATATGATTTCTATTCCAGCAAGGAAACTTAATGGCTTCACAAAAATTGCTTGCATTTTCTTTTGTTCCACAAGCATGGATTCCCAACATGGGAATGGGAATGAGAATGGGTGGCATGTCTTATAGGTTTATTAGGAGTAAGGATCTGGTGCAAGACTCAAAGTCAACCATCCTTATTAGCAGTATTTTATTAAGACCAGAATTCTGTAAAGCAAAAGCCAACATATAGGTGTGATAGAGAATTTGTGGTATGTTACTACAGTGGCTTTGCTGAAAAGCAGTTTATAAATCACAAAAAAGGCAAATGCAAAACAAAGTACTGTTCTTCCATAGCCCTGCTGCCTTGCTGCAGCAAGGGCAGTAGGTGAAGTTGGTAGCTATTATAGATATATGCGCAATCCCAACTGGCACTTTTCAGTGTTGGGCACTTTCCTACATTTTGGAGGATTGAAGGAGCTTTCAATCTCACAGATCTGTGGCTGCCCCTGGTACATTTGGCTTTTCATTCTTTTCTGGAAGAGCATCAGAATGTAAAAACATAAGATGCTGGATTAGATCACCTAGTGTAGCATTCTATTCATACACTCACCAACTGGCTGCCACTCATATGGAAATGAGTGGATTAGAATATGAGTGCAATAAAATTCTTCCACTCATATTTCCCAGCAACTGATGTGTTCAGGCATACTGTCTCGCTTTTGGAGATGTAGTGTACAGCCATCAAAATTTATAGCCATTTATAGTAATATCCTACTTGTTTAAGCCTCTTTTAAAACCATCTAAGTTGGTGGCCATTACTGCAACTTGTTGAAATGTATTTTATTGTTAAACCATGTACTATGTGAAGAAGTATTTCTTTCTCTCTTGTGAATCTACCAGCAATCAGTTTCATGGGATGACCCTTTTTAATTTTTGTATTAAAAGAGAGGATTAAATCCACTTTCTTCACACCATGCATTATTCTGAGCACTTCTATCATGACTCCCTTTAGTTAGTTCACCTAACATCGCTAGTGACTGCAACTCTTCTGCATGTGGGAGTTCCTTCAGGAGCTTGATAACTTTGGTTTCATTACAGGTACAGAGAATACAAAATTTGTTTTTCTCGCATTGACTAAATGCTCCAGTTTAGCAGTCACTTGTTGATTAAGTGTACAGAATAAGCCCCATTCCCTCTTTCCCTTCTTTCTTCCCTCTCTTACAATCCTGTAATCTTTTTTTTAATGCTGTACAATATATAAATGAAAAACACTGCCTTCTCCTCTGCCAGCACAAGCCCAGCTGGACATAGAAAGCGGCAGTTCAGCTGGGAGATCACCTTCCTCACCCATCCTGGTGGTGGTATATTGTCTTCAAACATACCATTCATCACAATTTATATGTCAAGGAAATATCTCATCTATTGTTAGCACTTGGCATTTCTTGTGTGTAAGTGTCTAAAAACATATGGAATTGAATACAGTTTATTAGCTTTCAGGATGGTAAAATAACAGCCGTTGCTTTTACATTAATGTTCTTCCAGTGTACATTTAAACTAGTGACCTAGGAATGAAAGGATAACTCCCAAGTAATTTTAAGGGTTGCTTTCAATCAGAGTTTTGAACATCTTACTAATTATCCTTATCTAAATGCATTTATCTGCTTTTTCTCTTCAGATTCATGACAACATTGAATAATTACCCGATGACTTACCTAGACTACTTTTTTTAAATGTCAAGCTAAACTCTGTCTTTAGCATTGCAGGCTCATATGCAGCAATCTAGTTCCATTTATTTGAGCTAGTGGTTAATAAGTCATGAAAAAGAACAGATTTTAGCTTGACATCACCCAGTTTCCTACCTGGGGAAAGGGGATTTAAAAGAATCACTGGATATTCACATGATCTCACTCTGCCCATCTTTTTCTAGTTATGTTGCACTTAACTCATGTAGTATGCTTTTAGCATACATTCATATATCCTACAAATCATCCTGAATCTTGACCACATGGGAATCCAGCACAGCCATCTTTCTGCAGTTCCACACCTTTGCCAACCCCCATCCCCACTCCCAGCATTGACCTCAGCATGACTGGCATCCTTAGAACAACTTCTACTGCTCACGGACAACAACTTCTCAGAAATTTGAAGGAAGCTTGATAGAGTTATACTTGTCTACAGGCAGGATGGCCAACAGAATCATTACAGCCCTGTTATATTCATATTCTGTTCATCCCCACCACCACCCCACCCCCCAGCAATATGCAATTTCTGACCACATCACAGCCCCTTGGAGCTCTGGCTTCCTTCTTATAAGGAATACACTTACAACCTCCTCTCTGAAGCCTAAATCATGATTACACATATTTGTTTTTGTATTCTACTAGTGTCTTGGATCAAACAGGATTTTTTTATGTTTTGAAGAGTTGCAGGAGGTTTATACTTACAAGATCCTGTTTGTAGAATCCAGAGGTTAATTCAGACTTGTTATTCTTATGCACGCTGTTATCTACATAAATAAATAGAGCTTTCCAGGGCATTCACTGTTTTTGGTCATGTACAGGTGACTTGTTTCTCTGTGGAACTGTGAATTTTACTCCTCAGAGAGACAGAAGAAAGGGCAGCTAAGACCCTCATTCTTGGTTGGAGTGTTTGCTCTTTTTAAGCTCACATCAACCTCTGGTTCAGCCTTTTAGCATATAAACAAATCAAAAGCTGAAGTGAGTTCACAGGTGATTTGTCTAGACAACTGAAGATGTACAATGGCTCTCAACTGTGCAGTCAAAGTCTGAAATGCAAGTTCAAGTGGGGAAACGGTTGGAATCTTGTCCATCACCTAAACACAACCATTCTAGACAGCTTAAGGACACCTGCCATTCTTGTCTAGTGATCATCAGCCCAAATCATAAGGCATTCCAAATAGCACTGTGAAGCTGGAGCTCTGTTGTTTTCTAGTGACTTCATGAGATGTATGTAAATATGCAGCATATAAATATCCACCTGACATTAAGTCATAATTTATATCCTAGCTTGGTAAGTGGTAAGCTTTGTCATTAATTGGACTTCCAGATGGAAATCATAGTGTCACTCCTTAAATCCAAGTTATTTGGTGTCCTACAGACATTTTGTAATAGAACTACCACAAGATCCAGTCAGCATGGCTAATGTTCACAGAAGATGAAGCTTGTTATCTGAAACATGTGGAAGCCACCATGTTGCTTTCCCCTGCTTTTATGTGGGGCCAACCCCAGCAACTGTATCCTTGAACATCTTTCCTGGGACCCTGTTATATTTCCACCCACATTCAGCATTCCCAACAACACCAGGCAGCTGAGTTTAGTCACATCTTTAAATACCCAGAATGTTCCCAATCTAGCATAGGAAATACAAAAGTCACCCAGCCCTGTTCTAAGGGTTACCATCACAACCAGACAAGCCTCTCAGAGTCCATTGTGAGAGGAAGGGACCCATCAGAGAATATTTTGTCTAGCCACCCTCCAAACTTGGATATGGCCTTGATAATATAACAGAATCAAAGCACATTGAATCATTATTTTCACAATGCAAGTTTGTTGGCCAGTTATGTAGTGGGATCTCACTTCCCGCCAGCTCAGGACATTGGGGCAGAAGTCCAAGGTCCCAAGCAGAATAAAGAGGGGATTCCAGATGCAGCAGGGCTGACTTAGCAGTTTTGGAATAGGGTTAGCTCTTTTTCTCCTGCCAAATGGCTACTCACAATTGACTCCCTGCTCCCACACCTGCTTTTCCACCAGTGGCAGAAAAGGTATAGGATCATAGTATCTTTTCATTTCAAGTAGGAAAATAGCTGCAGCAGTATTTTCAGCAGGCAAAATGCAGGTATGAAAAGCCGCTCTCCCTTTTTTCCTATTCTGTTATAGCATCACAGGCAAAAAAGACAAAACCTTAGGTGTTGGAAAGCAATGGAGCATTGCATAAAGTCTGAGCCCCAAGAATAATTTAAATGTACTATTTATAGTTGCAGCTTACAATTATTACTGTTGTTGTTGTTAAAATGCAAAATTCTGTATTATGCTGGGCACAATGTTTTAACATGAACGGGACCACTACACCATACTGCATTACTTGAGCTGCTGATACAGCAAATTGTTATGGTGGCCCAGCTAGTAAGACAAGATAGTACTATGACAGAAATAATATAAGGAATAATAAGGACCCAGGTGTCCATAATTAAAGCTGTATTTCAAGCAAGGGGTTTCAGTGACATCATTTATCAATGTCATTACAAGCCCTTGACGGAATTACAACTTTATATGCAGAATTCAGAGATACGTGATGTGTTCGAATGCATGAAGAATGTTTCTATTAAAAGCAGGCAGACAATATGTTAACCTCTAGTGATAGAAGTGCCAGCAATCTGCAATAGGAAGAAAGCATATTTGGTTTCTTTTTTGTCTCTCTCCGTCGCTTTCCTCCTCCCCCACCCCAGTTTATTTTTCCTGCCCATTTGGAAGAGTGATCAAATTGACTAGGCGCTTGGAGCCACTGTGGATGGGGGAAACCCAAGCTTAGCTGGTGGAAAATTCTGCTAAGTAGAAGCTTGCCTGTTGCCTATCCAGTGGTAGAGACCTTGTATTTCTTTCCAGTCTTTTTAGTCCTTCAAGTTTGTTTAATGCACTAGTAAACAAAGAGACATTTTACCTTAGTTTTTACTTTGCTTTTATTCTGTATTAGACTTAAAGATTTTATATTGTTTTACTATGTTATTATTTTGCTGTTAAGTGTTGTTTTGTGAACCTCACAAGGAGCTTTGAGAATTGGGTGGTATGCATATTAAATAAGCAAGAAAGCAAGCAAACAAACAAGCATTCTGAATCAGCTTGGCTGTTCCTGATAAGGGCTTTGCTGTTGTTTGCAAGACTGGGACAGAATTAAAATTATAACATTAGAACTGACCATTTCAAGGTGCAAGCTGCTGGTGTGGTCATGCTTGCCATTGTTGGCAACACCAGAAAGGACAGAAATGATAGATGTTGGTGAATGTTGATAGTGGTCAACCATGCCATCAGGCAGAGCAAAGTTTCCCAACTCAAGATGGAAATTTCATCTACCTAAGGCAGGAATACCCAACCCTAGAGCACCTCCAATTGTGTCTAAAAAGGGGTTCCCAGAAGCAAGGTGGCCAGGGGCTCACATTTTGTTACTGTTTCTTTTAAAAAACATACACATGCATGAATTTGTACGAAACACATAGAACTTTCTAGCACGTGCACACACACACACACACACACCAAATAAGCATCCATCTGAAGCTGGCATCTATGTGCCACCCTTTCATATATTATAAGGGCATTGTAAGGGCTATCACATTTATAGGAGGCGAGTGTTTCTTCCTCCCAGTGTTGTCATATCAGACTTCTATCAGTCAAAAGTGTGCTGAGAATCAATTTCTCCTTCCATTTATTAATGCCAATGGAACAGCAATTAATTGATAGAGAATTAAATAATAAAATTGATATTAAAGTAAGCAGTGAATATTAAACACTGTTCTAGTACAAAATTAAACAACCCTTATGTAACCCATGGGCTCTTTTAGGATTATGTGAATGTTGGTTAGCCCTCGCATAAATCACTCCCACCAGGCTCAGATGATGCAATAAGCCACAGTGACTGCCTGCCTTGTTCAAAATGCAAATCACCATGGTTGAAATCACATGTACACATGCATAAAAGTATTCCTGGATCTCAAAGCAGCCTTCATTTGTTTCCAGATGATTGCCACAGGTCAAAACAGGCATCGATTGTCATACAAGCATTGCCTCCTCTCCTCTGTGTGGAAAGACAGAGGTTTTCTTTTAGGATGAAGCCGGTCATCTGTATTTCTGTATTACAAGTAATATATTTTGCCCAATTAATCAGGACACAATTGAAACTGATTACATTCCTTTACTTATCTACTATTCTTTACCATTCAATCAATTAAGAGTTGCAACCTATGGCTTGAATCCTAGAGGACATGAATGAAAGGACATTCTTGGACTAGAAATCTTTATATGCTCAAACCTGAAGTTCTGCAATGAGCAGGTAGGTTCAACCCAAGGGCCATTGTGGTGTAGTGGTTAAGAGCACAGGACTAGGACTCAAATAACCTGGGTTCTAGTCCCTGTTCAGCCATGGATCCAACTGGGTGAATTTGGGCCAGTCACTGACACTCAGCCCAGCCTTCCTCACAGGGTTGTTGCTTTGGGGATAACACTGAAAGCAGGAGGATGGGAATGATATAAGCTGCTTTGAGTTTGTAAGAAAAAAGCAGGATATAAATCTAATAAATAAACAGCTGTACTTTCTAATGTTACTATTCTGTGATTCTATGATACTTTGAGAGTCCACCATTTTTATGTGGTTGACAGAAACAGCTTTTGGAATAGACTGATACTGTTGTTGAACTTCAGAACTAGCACCACTTGCCTGTATCTTTGCATATGCTTAGATGCTAACATTGCAATACTCCACATGTGCACTTAGAAGTTAGTCCTATTGAGTTCCATGTGGTTTAATCCCAGGAAAGTAGGCATAGGATTGCAGCCTAATTTTTGTAAATGACAAAAAAGTCTTCTCTCCCCCTCCCCTTGTACAGCTTCCTGTAACCGCAAACAAGCCATCCTTAAGGGTGGAACCTTCCTGGATAATGTGAAATAGACCACAATCGAGGGGGACTTATCCCAAATAAGATGGAGTGGAATCCCAAATTGTGGAATATGGTACCTCTCCTCCCCCAGCATACACAAACATCATCCATCTCTCATTGTTCAGTCATTCTGCCTCTCCCGCACTCTAGTTTTCTAAAGTGGCTTTGTGGATGGAACAGCTCAGGCAGTTGCAGCAGGGAGGAAAAAGCAAGGTTTTCCCCTGCAAATTATCTTCCATTCACTGTTCTTGGTATCCAAGTAGCCTGCATATTGATGAATGGGAAGGTTGTCCTGAATTCATTAGAAATGCAGAGAAAGTGGAACACTGACAAGCAATGCTGGTCAGGAAATTCAACAGCAGTACCAAAATGTGCTTCTATCAACCATCTTAAGCCTTTTGGATGATATCCAGGCCTCCTAAATATCAGTCTGCAGGAATTAAATCCAGTCCTCCTTCTCTTAGTACATTCCATGGTAGTTTACAAGAAGATCAGCCAGTGGCAGCACAAGGAAAAGAAAATATTGGAGTGAACACATGAAGTACAAAGTGCAAGGTGTGGGAGAGCAGAGAACAAGAATACAGAAAATGGATTTTTAACAAGTGACCAATGGAGTCTAGCAACAGGCAAACAAGCTACTTGTAGTGGATGTTCTTTCCTCTGTCCGGTGTTTAGAATCATCCATACATAGACGATCATTTCTCCCTATCAAACACCAAGTTTTGTATAATAGTTTAATGCTATATAGACTATAGACTAGAGCAAAGGATGATCACTACCTTAGTTACTGTGCTTCATATAACCTCCTTGTGAATAATGTGATTTTCATACAGTATGTAAAACTCGCTAAAATCTCTCAGCAAATTTGTCTTCAGTTTCGTTAAGAAAAAGAAAAGGCTGTTGAAGAAAAAAACAAGGATGAGACATCAGGAAGAATAAATAAATACCACTGTAACAATAACCAAACCAAACATTGCTCCAAATACCAATTAAAAAATGCATTAATTCACTGTTGCAAATTACTTTTGCTTAGAGCAGATGTACTTGATTTTCCCTCTTAATTACAGATCCCTCATCAATTTGCAACACAAAGCTTGCACTCACAGTAGATAAATATTTTATTTTATTTATTTGTTGCAACTACTTAATAGGGCATTTATTAAAAACAAAGGAATGAGAATATGATAAACAGCAGAACCATTGAGCAAGCATCAGTATTTTGCCTTTGGATATCAGTGGATGAAGATAAACCCAGGAAAACTGTAATTCATTGACATATTTATGGCATATATTAATGGCACTGCCTAGACTGCCAAACTGCCCATATTGAATGTGATATATAAACACAGAGCACCATCATGCAGTTTCTAATGGATACAGGAACTCTGAGATACACACACATCTGTTATGTGTGGACCTTATTTGGACATGTGAAACAGTTGCCTCCTTTGAAGAGAACACAGGTTTATATAGACAATAATCATGACGTGCAATTTGGAATGTTCAACAGCCCTGAATGAGAACAATCCTGAAGTCAATCAGGATTCAAGACAATCAGGGAAATCCTGAAGATTTTGGCAACCAGTTCTATCACTTCCTGGCAAATAGATGGGGAAGAAATGGAGGTAGTGACAGATTTTATTTTCCTGGGCTCCAAGATCACTGCAGCCAAGAAATTAAAAGATGCTTGCTCCTTGGAAGGAAAGCTATGGCAAATCTAGACAGCACATTAAAAAACAGAGACATCACCCTGCCGACAAAAGTTCCTATACTCAAGGCTATGGTTTTCTCAATTGCAATGTATGGCTGTGAAATTTGAACCATAAGGAAGGCTGAATGCTGAAGAATTGAGGCCTTTGAATTGTGGTGCTGGAGAGGACTCCTGCGAGTCCCTTGGTCTGCAAGGCAATCAAACTGGTCGGTCCTAGAGGAGATCAACCCTGACTGCTCTTTAGAAGGTCAGATACTGAAAATGAAACTCAAATACTTTGGCCAGCTAATGAGAAGGAAGGACTCCCTGGAGAAGAGCCTAATGCTGGGAACAATAGATGGCAAAAGAAGAAGGGGACGGCAGAGGATGAGGTGGCTAGATGGAGTCACTGAGGCGGTTGGTGTGAGCTTGAGAGGACTCCGGGGGATGGTGGAGCACAGGAAGACCTGGAGGAGTGTTGTCCATGGGGTCGCAAGGGGTCGGACACGACTTTGCAACTAGCAACAAAAGTGTGCTTTATGTACTTATTGTTCATTAGCCAACTGCTACAAAACGAAGGAAAGAAGTGTTGTGTCTTCCTCTGGGCAAAGCCTGGCACAAGCACAAGCATTTACCAGCCTAGAATTCAAACATCAAGTTTCAATGGATCAAGCATGGATCAAGTTTCATGCCATGCTTGATAGCTTTAGCACACTGTCATAGTGGGCAGCTGTGCCAGTGTTGTGCAGGGCAGACTTCCCTAGACCTGAATGATGAGAAATGCTTCATCTACTGGGTGGATTAGAAATGTAAATCTACACATAAAATCTGTCCCTGTGACTGTTTTTGACTACAACTCTCAAAATTGGTATTGGTTGTGCCTTCTAGTTCCTTTTCCCTCCTAGGGTGACCTGTAGTCAGCCCAAATGCAGAAAATTATTCACTGCCCTGTACCATGTGTTGAAAGTGTGACAGCAAAGACTGGAACACATCAATTGTAAGAGTGCACACAGAACGTTAATTCCCAGAACAGCATCTGTCTCAAAGACTGAGAAGATTTCAGTTTTTCAGATGAGTTGTTCAATAGTGCTGGACTATTTTCAGTCATAACAACAGTGATCATGTATTACCTAGGATCTATTCCCTCTGTTGGATTAATTGAAACCAATATTCAGCTTGCTTTTCAGTAGTGCAACTTCATACCATGATTTGATACAATAACATTGATATCAGATTATTTGCATACTCTTTTCTTAGTTTATAGACTTTCTACAGGGCAAGTTTACCCTTAAAATTATGCTGAGGATCTCTCCACTCCCTTAATTACCGTATTTTTCTCTCTGACCTGACCATAAGACGCACCTAGTTTTTAGAGGAGGAAAACAAGAAAAAAAAGATTGATTGATTGATTGATTGATTTATATCCTGCCTTTTTCCTACAAAGGGCTCAAGGCAGCTTACATCATTCCCCTCCTCCATCTTATCCCCACAACAACAACCCTGTGAGGTAGGTTGGGCTGAGAGTCTGAGACTGGCCCAAAGTCCACCAGTTGGCTCCATGGCTGAGCGGGGACTAGAACCCAGATCGTCTGAGTCCCAGTCCCATGCTCTTAACCACTACACCACACTGGCTCTCCACACTGGTTTTAGAGGAGGAAAACAAGAAAAAAAAAATATTCTGAATCAAATGGGCACATAATCACAAGCACATTCCCCATCATGGGCTGCACATCTGACACACTTATTGCACACACATATTTGCTCTATAAGACGCACAGACATTTCCTCTTACTTTTGAGGGGGGGAAAAAGTCTTATAGAGCAAAAAATACGGTAATTATTTTATATCTAGTCTCTGACAGAGTTATACAGTATTGGAACAGTCTCCCTGAAATAGAGGTAGAATCAAAAGATTCAAAATAGAGTTCCATTTTTTAAAATCATGATAGGGCCACATATGTATTCTTCAAACCTTGTGGCTTTTCTCTTACCGATAGAGACAGAGGATATTTGTGCATGGCACAAGAGCTCTCCATGGCTAAATTTGCCTGTGGGAGTTGTCATGACATTCTAAGTGGCCTTGGAACCATTTTTGCATGGCACTACTGGGCACTACTGGCTTACTGTTGCCTGTCATATCATCCAAATGCAGGTGACAATGATGAACAATGCTCAGTAACCCTAAAACAAGCCAACCTTCAAATAACCTCTGCAGTTTCGGTTCAGATGATAAAACAAACCATGGCAAGCCAGGCACTTAATGCCTTGCAGAAATAGTGTCTCTGAGTATCTGGCATGACATGACAGACACTGCAGTTAAGCCAAGCCATACTGGACTGCTCCATCATGTGACCCAGATCGTGCACATGGTGGGCATGTCGTGAGCGGAGCCGGCTGAAGCCGGGAGTCAGGGAATCCCTTCTGAATCGCTCTGTTTCTATGTTAATAGGTTGGACAGAGTGTTCATCTGCTTGGAAAACATTTATATGTTTAGAGGAGGCTTTCTGTGTGGCATTTCCCTCATAGTGAAGACCTTAAAATCTATGGTAGCTGTGTGGAACATCCATGGAGCTTTCCCACAGAGGTTTGAGCTCCATCCACTGGCATATCTCTTTCCCTGGAATAACATTGACAGTTTTTCTCTTTGCATTTTCAAAATATTCTCATGGAACTAAAAACCTAAAAGGGGAGAAAACATTTTGGAAGAAGGTTGGAGGATTTTACTGTGAAGGAAGCTTAAACATTTGGAAAAGTTTTAATTTACCAAATGGGCAGTAGGGGTGACAGAGGTTTCTAAAACTGTAAAGCCCATGAAGAGAGTGAATGATGATGCTATTTTTGCCTTATAGTACTGGTGAAATTAATTATCAGAACATTCAGGGCAGATCTAAGCCAATGGTTAACACATCAGCTGGTACAAAACAGTGTCCGTATACTCCAATATTGCATCAACTACATTGGTTACCATTTGAGCTCTGGACCCAAATTAAGGTGCTTGTCTTAACATATGTAGCCTAAACAGCTTGGGACCAGGATACCAAAAGGACTGCCTGCTTCCCTATGTACCTACCCAACCCTTAAGATTGGATTTGGAGGCCCTTCTGAAAGAGCCACCCTTGAAGGAGGTAAGGAGGATGGTGAACAGAAGAGAGACCTTCTCAGTGGTTGTGCCTCACATATGGAATAGCCACCTGAGAGCAGTTCACCTGGCACATTCATTACAATCTTTTTGGTGCCTGGTGAAAACAATATTATTTCATAATTTTAATGGAATTGAGTTTTAAGTAGTCTTAATTTATATTTTTAACTTACTATGTCTAACTCTTATCTGTATGTTGTCATGTATTGTTGTATATTGTTCTTCTATTGCTGTTGTAGTATATATATCATTGTTACATTGTTGTTACTTGATTGATATATTGTGCTTTTATTTTGTTATTTCACTGTTGTCAATTGTTATATTGTAATCGCAATGTAATTGGATGACATAAAAATACCTGAATGAATGAATAAATAAATAAATAACTAGACAATCCACCAAGAGAGTCCTAGAGGACTATTTGTGCAAAATACAAGTTTAACAAATAAACAAATAAATCACAAATTGTCTTGTGGAATTCATGGTGCTATTCCAGAGTTCAGATAGCTTTGGAAAAAAAATGGATCCAAATTAGTTCATTGATTGCTGTTAGCCATAATAATTAACTTGAAACCTCAATTCTTAGGAGTTATCCTTATGAAGCCTGATTGCTAGAAACAGGCAAAAAATATAGGAAGGCTACCACTGTACAGGCCACTGTATGCTTGCTTGCAGAGAGGGTTTGGGTTTCTAAGAAATGAATGGCAGATTGATGATTGATGGATCATATATTTAAGTGCCACCTCACAACATATCTGTGCAGCTTTTCTCATAATTAGCACAAACTGCTGTGAAACTTCCACCAAAGCCAGTTGTCTGATTGTTCCTATTTTTGGGAAGGGCCTGCATTTCAGTGGGTAGATTATCTGCCCACCTGAAGAGGAGGTCTCAGGATCTATGTCTGCTATTTCCAATTAAAGAATTCCATCCCTGGGAAAGAGCCCTACCTATCTGGAGAGGTGCTAGTAGCTGGTATAGAGCAAGGCTATATAATTTTCATCTCTAGGAGATACTTCCCAAGAATCCTCACCTTGCATCACCCTCTTTCCCCCAACTTCTTATCCCCCAACTGGTGGTTTCTCAGCTTTTGGACAGTTTTTTCCCGTTCTGGAAGGTTGCTTCTTCTAAGTGACTGAAGTAAGATCTTCAAAATAAAATATGCTAGCATGCTTTGCCCCTCTCCTTTTGCCTTTGGCTCTGTACATTTGGCTTTCAGCTTACACACCACTGGATTGCAGTCCCCAAGAGCTTTTCCAAAATGGAATTCACCACTACAATTCAGGGAGTGAGAAAGAGAGAGATTAACACCATAGATAACTCAATAATCTGGTTGAGCATGAGGCAAGTGCCATAGAGGTGCATCTGGAAGTGCAGGAATTCACAACAGTGAATGCAGTGTCCACATACATTTGTGCATATGCACATGCACACACACTCACACCAAAGAGCTGCAGCATGTAACTGAATACAGGATTTATTGGGATCCACACAATTGCAGTACTTGGATGGGAGATATCTCGAAATAAACCCCATTGCACTTAGTGGTGCTAATGTTTCCCTATAATTCATCTTGTAAAACACATGGAGCTTAAGCAAAAGATCTTCCACCAGCTGAAATGCACACGTGAGCTTGTAATTAGAAATGCAAACAATGTGCTAGAGCACTCACAGTCTCTGCCTTCATGACCTGTTTCCGACCTGCCACAGGCATCTGGCTGACTGCTGTTAGAAACAGACTCGAAGACCAGATGAACTTTGGTCTGAGCCATGAAAGCAATGCTTACATTGATTTGAGCTCGGGACTGTTTTCCAAGATGTATTAAAGGTCTTAAATGATTTCACTGGTTTGTTTCTCTTTAACAGGCACTAGCAATGTGCTAGACTTCTCTAGGTAGCTTTGTAAAAGTTCACCTTCACCCCTTCTTCCCTTTGGTGTTGTACCCTGAGGTAGTCTTGGTGTAGTATAACAAGGTTGGTGTGATTTGTTAGTTCATGTGAACGGATCTCGTGCAGGAGATGCAAATTGTTGCAGCATGTCCACTTAACTCCTTGTAGGAAGGACAGCATAAAAACAATAGCATATTATCTAAAGCTGCAATCCCAGACATAATTATTCACTAAACCCCACCACCACACTCTGTGAGACTAATGTCTGAATAAAGCTGCACAAGGTCAGACTATGTAATCTGCTACCCCTACTGAAACCTGTTCTTTGGTCTGACTAGACTGTAAGGCAGGGGTTGGGCATGTGCAGCCTTCCAGATGTCATTGCCTTCCAAGTCACATCACTCCCAGCCAGCATGGACAATGGTCAAGGATGCAGGGAGCTGTAACTATCTAGAGGACAACAGTTTCATCATCCCTGATATAAGCATTCTAACCTTTCCTATGTTTGTTACAAAAGCATTTGGAAGCAGTCAGCTTTTCTGCAGGCACAGTTTTCCCCTCATCGTGACAGTGCTGTGCTTGGACAAGCATCAAATTCTATGAATAAAATATGGTCACCTTTTACATGAATGCATGTCCCACTGCTTTTGATTTCCATCCCAACCCACTGGACAGGAAAGTTATTTTCACTCGGGGAACCACAAACTAGCTATGTCCAAATCCTCTGTGATCCAGACTTAATGTAGACCCATTAAAATAAGTGATACAAGCTAATTTTTTTATTTTTAGTAACTGCACTCATTGTGGCTCATGATAGACATTAACTGAACAAAAAACAGAATTAAAAGATCAGACAATTTCTTACAAAACATTAATTAAAAAAATCATCAATACATAGTAATATGGTATATCACTGAAGCCAGTACTGAACAGACTGAAGGTTGCTGGGCCAAAAGCACCTATCAGCTAACCAATACAGACAATCTAGTCCAGGAATGCTTGCCTTAATACATTTCAACGGGGGGACAAGTAACCTAGCTAAACATGGAATTGAGAGAGTGAGGAGTCCTCTCCAGGCTAGCTGTGTTAAGGCTGGGTCCTTCATCTCTCCTTTAAAGATGCCTAGTGTCATAAAAGGGCACTGAGAGCAGCAAGGAAGGTCAGTTTCCTTCCCAGGTGTTCAGTCTGCTAAACGTGGTGCTGGTGATGTGGTCTAGCCACTATGCTCAACCCTCGTAAGTGCCAACTCTGAGGGAAGTGTGGAGGGTGGCAACAACGGGAATAGCTTTCTTGGTGGTGGCCTCCTATCTATGGAATAACCTCCCCACTGTTGTCCAAGCCGGCACCAAATCTGTCATCTCTTTGTGCCAGGTGAGGACAGCCCTCTTTTCTGAGGCTTTTAACAATTTACGCAGCCAGTCAGAGACTTGAGAGGGATCGCCAGGTGTTTTGCAGAGTCACTCTCTATATTTTTTCTTTATAGTTTCTCTTTTTTCCTCTCTCTCCCCTGCCCTTTATTGTTATTGTCTGTTTTTAATAGCTGTTTTTAGCTGGTTTAAACTTTTTTTCTGGCTTTCTGATATTCGTATTGTACTTTTATCAACTATTTTTATGGAATGTATAAACTACCCGGAGAACATTGACTGTGAGGCAGTATAAACATGAAATGAATGAATGAATGAGCATAATGTTGCATTAATTCATGTTAAGAGCAAGTCTGAATGCACATTATAGTACACAGAGGAGTGGAGATTCCTCAAATCCCTTATTTTCATTATTCCAAAATCTATTGTTTTAAACTTCATATTGGGAAGGACTTTTGTATTACAACATTTTCCCCTTAACTTTTTGAGACATCACTGCTGCTCCTGACCATGGCACAGGCATTAGGTGGAGAGTTAGGTGATCGAGTTCAGAACATGGAAGAGGTTGGCTTCTTGGTACTAGGAATTCCTAGATAATTATGCACAACAGGGCTCCAGTTGGGCTAGAACTTTGTTCTTGAGATGATTAGATTATTTAGCCTAATCATCAATCCAATTGTGGGTTCATGGAATATCCCCACCACAATTCTTTGTGCTGTGCTCAGACACAACCCACTGCTTAAATACTGCCTCTATCACATCACTGAGTCTTCTCAGTAGGTAACCTAACACTACCAGTTCACACAGTATGGGACTTTTTTCCCTCTGAAATATCTGCTCTTTTTCTTTTGCACCTTCGAAAGAACATGCTAAAGTTTCAGTCTCTCTTGCACATGGAAGGATTTTCTTTTTAGGGTTTACATATTACCATTTCTCCTGATTACGAATGTTCATCTTGGTTTCAAATAATTTCACAGTGCTTCTGAAGCTAGATTATTATTCCCTTGTGCAGCATCCCAGCCTTTTTGTGGGATGAAGAAATAAAATAACTATATCATTATCAATAATGTTGTGACTTCTTCTGTTTAATCAAACTATAATGTTGCCATTTGATTTCTTTAACTACATCAATTACATTAAAAATGAAGTCTGGAAATTGCAGTACTGTGTCAAAAGGGCTAATTTGGTTAACCACAGAATTTTAGATCTGAAACCCTCTATATCAATGAACTGCACTAGTGTGGTTCAAATTCTGTGTGGGGTGGTTTGTTTCTCTTCTCCTGGTGCAACAGTATGTACAGAAACCACAGTAAAGGCAATGCACTCACAATACCTAGTATGACTACTTCATTAGATGGCAGGGACCAAGTAGGGTTCAAGAGGGAAAATAATGATGAGGCACAATTTGCTATTTCTACAACTGCTCCACTTTAGGCTTGAGGCTTGTTCTGTCTCTGATTTCCCTCTTGCATTCTCTTTGACTTTACTCCTGATAGAGAGAGGCAATTTTTGCCAATCTCCCATTGCTCCTGCGGCTAATGAGTTCCTTGGCATATCATGCTAGCTTTTCTCCCTTAAAACTTTGTTTCTGCTTTCAGATATTACCTTTCATGATTTCTAATTTGAAATCAATGATAGCCCCCGTGAAGTACCCAATGGAACACAGCGGTGTTTTCACTGCTTGGTCACATTTTGTAAAAACAAAACTGCAACCAAAATGTGCACATTTTAATTGTCAAATTTGCTTGGGAAAGTGTAAATGTGCTTCCCTTCCTGTTTTCTGGGCAAAAGCAGCTTTGACAGACTGTTGTATGTATCTCTGAAAAAAATTACCATGTCCTGTCAAAGCCCTCTTTGAAAAAGGACCCATAGTTTTGACAGCTATCTGTTAAAATTCTTTATCCCCAAAATAGTTCATGTAGCAGTTTAGTTTCCTACCAAAAACAACCTTTGTAGCTATTTGTAAATCTTACCTAACAAATTGAATTTTAACTTTAGCAGCTGTCAGAGTTAAATACTACTATAAAAGGGGTGGCTCACACATTTGGTTGTTTCTGATGTACTAGAATATTGGTAACAAATGCAACACTGAGGAACACTCCCCCCAAAACAGTGGAAAGTCATACTATGAAGGGGACAACACCCCAGTTTTGCAAGCAAATATCAATTTTATATTCATTAAATCAGACAGCTCATGCTCTGACAATATCCAAATGTGACTAAACTAGGAGGCAAGGGACTACCTTCTGCTTCAGAGGGGCACTGCAGGGATTAGTGCCTCCTGGATTTTGCCAACAGCCATCTCATCCACTCCCCACCAGCAAATTGTCTATCCAGTTTCCCCACCCTAGCACTGGATTGGAAGATTGAAGGTGCAGGAATGAACTCACAATAAATCTTATTGTCTGTATCTGAGCAGACACGGTGCTTTCTCTGTCCTTGCCTATGGAGTTCAGCTGCCTCCTCTTCCCCTTTTCCCTTTCTGAGTGTAGCTGTATGTCTGTGGTGCATCCCTGCTGCTCCTGTCCCATACAGAGATTTTTATTAAATGAAAATAAACAGTTTTGCCACGGTTCTTCCCTTTTCCTTCCATATATTTTCCCTCTGTCTCCCTGTTTCCAAAATAGTGAGATGGATACATTACTCAGCCAATGGAATAAGGGAAGCAGCAAGGCATTTGTTGCTGGGCTGCTGAGAGTAGGAGAGAGTAAAGACTACAAGCGGCCACTTCTGCAGCTGGTTTTGCCTGGGGACACTGCAGTGTTTCCATACTAGCAATTATAAAATGATGATCTTGGGTGCAGAGGACTGGAGAAGCTGCTTTGAAATGTGGAAGTCTTTGGGCAGACTGCTGATTCCCTTCCTGGTTTCAGAAAACTAATCCGCCAAACAAAAACTATGGAACTGAATCTGGATTACACAACAGACCTGCAATTTCACCATGACTTTTGTGTCATGCAAACCCATTCAGTGTGTCTTCCAGGAGTCTGGTCCAAGGTAAAAGAAGTGGGAAGACCTCGAGACATGCTCCGTCTAGGTTTTACCTTGCCTGTCCATTGGTCCATTGACCAATTTCAGCCACAGTATTGTAGCCCTTTGCCCCCACTACTCAGCCTTGAAGTCACCAAAGGAGCTTTTTTAAAAAAACAACTAGCATGTAGAGCAACCTATATGCAATTGCAGGCTATGCTACCCACACAGTCTATCATGTGAATGAGTGAGACCTCCATTTGGAATTATATAGACTGCTTCCATTACTACAATGAAATTTGGGGCTGATTTCACATTATAATGAATTCTTAAAGATTCTTCTGTGGGTGGGCAGTAGTACTGTGTTTACATGAACTGAACCATGCTTCTATGCAGGCATGCCTTACAAATGGGCATTCCACATGCTAAGCTGCTACCAAGAGTTAATAGGCCATAAATGTATACATCTGTGTACATTGCTACACAAATATTTTCAAACCATCTCGCTTAGGGCTATAACATTTGAACAGGCCTTGAGTTTTCAAATGTCTGTCTGTCTGTTGAAATAAGCACATGCAAAAATTAGGGTTTAGGCAGATGCCTTTTTTTCCTTCTTGCATGACTGCTGCAACAATTGCTTAGAAATACATGAGTTCTACATTTGAAAACTGAAATGGTATAGTTTCCACTTGATGTCAGTAAAACCAACTCCATTAAACAAAATTGAACTGGCTTTTATCTTTCATTAACAATTTGTTTACTATTTCTTGTACAATTGCAAGCTATTTTGGGCAGAGACCACTTTGTTTTATCCTTTGTAAAGTATTTTTTAAGGCACTTTAATAGTTGAAGAAAAGTTTATCTTAAATTCCGCCTTCACATATCTCCATACTTGTTCCAAAGTAAAACAATATATGTATCTTGAAATGCTTTTTCACATGGAAACATTTTGTTATCCTTTAATACACCCAACCATCAGGAAGAAGCAAAAATACACTAAAAAGTCAGCTCTTATCACATAGCATCATCTATTACTTCTCAGAAACAGCACACACTCATTTCTGCATGCTGACACTGTTAGAATGTCTGTGGACATTCTATATCAAGGCTGGTTGGAAGGTCATTTTAATAGATTAAAGCTACAGCTGTCCAGCAATAATCTTCAGGCTTTTGCATTGTTATAGAACCTTTCTACAAAGGTAGTATTTTAGAATCCTGTTCACCGATATGTCCTGTGGTACAGGAGATGCTTTCTCATAATGTGATCCCACACAATTTGGGTCTTTTGTGCTGATAATACATATACTTGGGTTGGTTCAGTCATAGTCATTACTGTATTTCTTGGGCAGCAGTTGAGTGGGAGATGCTCATGTGATTAGCCCTGTACAGGTGAGGTGTCACTCATTTTCTCTCCTAAACATGCTGCTAGTTAGAATTTCACCAGGGGAAGTGGCCCTCATGCTGCTGCTGTTGCAAGTGAATGGCACCTCAGATTGGCAAGTAAGGTCCTGTATGCCTTTTGACTTTCTCAAGCTCCACCAAATGTAATCTGGTATCTCATTAGTACCTTTATTAAGACCATGGTAAATGCACCCAGTCTGAATTAGACAGGGCAAAGGAGGAAGAAATACATGATAGATAATAATGACAGCAATATATAGCCTGGATTGTCTTGCATATTGATGGGAAAGGTGGAATTCCAGAAAGTGAACAGAAAAATATCCAATATCCTCTTGAGAGAAACTGGCCATAAAGAGTGGGCTACTTTAATATGCTTGCAATAAGATTCAGCTACCACATTGCACTTTATGTAGTGCTACCCTTGAAACCTGGAGACAGTATAATTGATTCAGAATGAAACAAATTTTTCTAGAACTAGTCAGAAACACTCTCCATTTATGACACAAGGTGCTAGCATTAACCTTTAGAATCCCATGGGCCCCAGATATTTGAGGGGATGTCACCAAAGTTTTCAGGTGTTGATTTTTTTTGTTGGTACATCAAAGACACTGAAGGTGCATGTGGTCTTTTTAAATATCAGAACCTTTTTGGTGGTGGCTGCACATCTGTGGAGTGGCCTCTTATCAGATACATTATCCCTGTTAGACTGACCCTTTTAGGAGGGCCAGGAAAACTTTCCCTGTAGACAGTCATTTAAGTGATTGGGAAATACCGTATTTTTTGCTCTATAAGACTCACTTTTTTCCCCCTCAAAAGGGGAAATGTCTGTGCGTCTTATAGAGTGAGTATGTGTGTGCAGTAAGTCTGTCAGATGTGCAGCCCATGGGGAAGTGATGGGGAATGTGCCTGTGATTATGTGCCCATTTGATTCAGAGTATTTTTTTTCTTGTTTTCCTCCTCTGAAAAACTAGGTGCGTCTTATGGTCAGGTGCGTCTTATAGAGCGAAAAATATGGTACTGTTTTAATTCCTGCCTTCTGTGAAGCTGTATTTCAATTTTATGTTTAATACTTAGTATTTTAAAATCATATTGTTCTCCTCTATGAAGCTTTGAGCACCATAGTAGAAAAGTGACACATAATGCATATTTTCATAAAATACAGATGAATACAGTAATGTTACAATAACCTTTCCTTTTTTTAAAGAAAGGCTGTACTTCCAAGTACTATATGCTTGGATTCCTGTTTTGGACATATTCTTACTTCCCAAGGAATCTCAGCACAGTGGCTACTGTACTTGCAGCAGTCTGGATATTTTAGACTTGACAACCTGACTGGCATTAGTAATTCTATTCTAATTCCTATGACTTTGTCACATCCCTTTAAAACTGGAGGACATTCCAATATGTCCACATCCCAAGGCTAAATTATTTCTGCTTTGGCGGTATTCTGTTGATTGTTAGAATGCTTATTATGTGTTCCACTGTGTACCTAATAATTCAAAATGTCTTTTTAGCATTTTATTCAAGCAATATTCCATTTGTATTATAGGTTTTCAAGCAAAGGATTTTGGGCTTATTCACATGTTTGCTGTTGCAGGTGTTACTTGCAGATTCCCTATGCTGAATAATGTGTGTGTGTGTGTGTGTGTGTGTGTGTGTGTTACTTTACCATCTCCCAGTTCTACTTCCCAGAAGTTATTGCATAGGAACATTCATCCATTTCCAATATGGGAAGCGCTGGAAGAGATTGGAGGAGATCATCTATCTTGCCACTGGGCTGACTAAAGCTCAGGGTTAAAAGTGACAAAATATAATGCATAAAAAAAACCTTTTGATTTTGAATACTGGTGGGACAAGTGACAGAGGTGTTCACAGTGACAGAGGACCCTGTAGTAGTCCAGTGACATCATACCTGATTGTAGTACAAACAGCCTTGTATTCTACTTACCAAATATAGATAATATGACATCAAAACTATTTCTGCTCATGCATACATTTGCAGAGAACATCCCAGAGTGCATGGAGGAAAACTCGTACATATGATTTGAGTTTTGAAAGGGTTTTGGAAGTCCATTCACCTGTTACCTTTTAGATGGTCAGAAGGGCATTTGGGCCTGTTACCACAGGACACAATAATAGCAGGTAACACTTGCAAATATCCAAAAGTGCAACAAAGCAATAGCAATCAGTCACTGCAGTGATTTGCAGTATATACATCATCCACTCTATGATCAATCCAAACTGGATTGCCCCATCTCTTGAATTAAAAATGAATGCTATGGTAATCAGATGAACTTACCTATTTCTGGAAGTGTTCAATAAAACAACACTTTAGATCTCTCAATTATAGGCAGGGTTTTAATTGATCCTCTCATTTGGATCTTAAAATGAACCTAGGTGATCACAGCTACTTTCCCTTTGCCAACCCTCCCCCCACACTTCCTGAAAGTTCCTTTTACAAAAATCTCCTCACATATCACCAGGCATTACCAGGAACCATAAATTACCTTACAGTAGACTTGAAAGTTCATTTAGGATTCCACTTCAGGTTTTAGGAAGGGGAAGAGTCACATCAAGGTTTAAGGCTTTAATTACATTCAAAATTAAATTGCAAAAGAAAAGCAGTGCCATATTTGTTATTGATCTACTTTAGGAGACTTATTAGCCCATGTGTAAGGCAAAAATGCTGAAAATTTATATATCAGCATATGTTTGATCCAGATTTATGCTGGATCACTTGCACGGCTAGAAGTGGCCTTTTGTGATCGTTCCTTCCCATGGCATACCAGTTTGTGATGCACTGAAAACATTACACAGAAAGTCCCTGCTGAATAGGGTGAGCTGTGGTGTAGAGGGAGACAGGATCCCCAAAAATTGGGTGGAAGAGACCTTACATGAGCAGAGCTATTTCTGGATCTCACCCAATATTTTATAAACAGCCAGCACCACTGCCTTCAAGGGCCTTCTTGCTATGCTTCTACTCCTCTGAAATGAGGGACAGGATGGAAAGGGGCTACATCCTAATGCAGCTTTCCTGAACATGGCGTCTTCAAGGTGTCTTGACTACAACATTCCACAGTCAGATTATAGGAGTTGTACCCAATACCCCTGGAAGCCATCCGGAAGGCTTCCTTCCATAATGGAGGTACTCTGTAATGTAAAATACTGCCTTCTGTTTTATACCCTTTTCATTTGAATCCATCCAATACAGAACATCACACTATACACATTTTTATAGTGCAATAGCTGAACAGGGCCAATCTCACCCAGATCTTCAAACTGCCACAACAGGCAGCACAATCAGCTGGGTGGACAGAGTTCTATGGTTGGTGTGGCCTCCTCTGCACTGCTGCCCTCAGATGGGTGCTTTGCCATCACCTGTGTCAAAATAAGATCCACTGGTCAGTTTCTGTAGATGGAATGGGGAGGTACTTCTTGCCCTTTGCTTCAGACAATGAAAGACCTTGGACTGAATGTGCTTAGTGTACCCATTCTTTGCAAGAGTTCTCCCTGCACCACAAAGATTTACTGATGGGCTACCACCAGCCAGGATGAACTTCCCAAAATGCTCTAATTCTTCTGAGTGCTTTGGGAGTTTCCAAGTCCTACAGCCTTCACCTTCAGCTCAGCCCTGGAAGCAGGAGGACAAAAGAATTCTCTGTCTGTGTTTCCTGCCCAAAACACAGAATTTAACAAAAGTTTTTTAAAAACCCAAGAACACCAGCAGTGATTTGCCCTTACATAGGGCAGAGTTTACTGAAAATGGTTTTTAAAACAACACAGCCAAATGTCCAAATATTTAAAATAGTTTATTGGTGAGGGGGACAAATAGGGGAAGGCAACTATCGTACACACAGAATTCCAAAGAAAACCAATGAATTCAGTCTAAAGTACCAAGTGACATGTTACCTACTTGACTAGACTCTTGGATTCCAGAGCATATCCAGAGTTCATTGCAGAGGATGGGCTGCGACAGATCATCATGGCCGTCAGCTAGATGTTATATGCAACGCTGTCCAGGAATGAGCAAGCTGTTACTTTCATGGGGATCTGAGCTCAGTCAAAGCGATCCCTTTAATGGAGAATGGTTCTGGTTTTGTCCAGTCATGTGAGAGCCTTCATTTTAATGTTAGTATTCTAGCTAAATTGCTTAATAGCAGAATACACTATTTCTAACCTTTCTAAACTTGCATCTCAAAGGATGCAGCACAATGGAACTGTTAGCCTGTTCAGGCTTAAATACTTGAATGTATACTGGCAAGCAGGGTGAAAGAAGCCTTTTCAGGCATCCCAGCATGGGGCCAACTAAGTCTTCAAGGGGCCACTGCTGAGGTATGTTAGAGTATAGGGGCTTGTCACATGGCCCCACTGATTCATGAATCAACTCCTGAAGATACCACAGTTGCTTGTCCTAAAGTTGTTTACAGCCAATGTTTAGACTAAGATGGTGAGGGCTTGAGACATCACTATTTGCTTTGTCTGCACTGAAGGTATCTCAAAATTGGTGTTGGCATATCACTTCAATGGGAACTTCTCCTTGTAACCTAAATCTATTTGGAAGGCAAGGATAGAAGTTTTTGGGTCATAACTTGTCTAGCCTGCATGTTTCTTTTTCCTTGTCCTGCTGACTTTCTGCATAAGTGCATATTTTGGTGTGCATGCACGCACTACAGCAACTACTGTAACAGATTGAAAATAATAATAAAGCTCAATTTAAGATATCAATCATATCTTACCTATAAACTACTTTGACATAACCTGTGGAAGCACATAGTGAGGGAAAATGAATACTGAGTAAATAAACACATAGAGGATTGGGTGCTACAAGGGTAATGTGCTGTATGCAATGACAACCAAACCTATTAATATAAGAATGGGTATACCCTGTATGGAAGAAATAAAGAGAAGTAGTTAGCTATTGGAAACACTGGACAGATACAACTGCTTTCTGAACTAATCATGAGCCATATTTGGGCTCTGAAGCTTCATGAGTAAGCTTCAGGCATTCTCAGGGAGGGCAATCTCAGCTTTTTAGAGTTATCACATTCAAAACAATGGACACGGCTCTGAATCATAACTCAAGGTCACTAGAAGTGAATGGAAACCAAAGCAACATGTTTGAATCACTGCCCTAGGCTTAATTCTATCCAGGTGTATGTTTAATCATTACCATAGATTTTGACATGACTCCCTGCTTTCAGCAGTGGTCCCCACAACGCTTGCTCTACCGAAAAACTGGGCTGTTTGCTTTAAGTTTGCAAAAGCCATCCTATACCAATTTACTAAATGAGGTGGGCAAAAGCTGATTCTCTATTTACTTCTGCTTTGGTTTCTTTACTAGAGTTTGCACTGAAATTTATAGTATTACATTCATTTTATATTCCCCAAATCCCACAGCATGCAAGATTTGGGACAATCTTGTTAATAAATGCTGCAACAACTAACACTGATATTTCTGGATGGTCTTCCTTTGAAGCATACATTTTAATTATATTTAGGTTGTCAAAGTTTCAGCAAAAATCTATAGATTTGCTATGTGTGCCTCTGAGATGTGGTCAGCTTAAAATGCTCCTGCTTATTGTACAGTTTTGAAAAGCAGACAAGCAGTTAAGAGGGCTCAGTAAGCTGCAGAAGGAGCTGACCTTGGTCTTACACTTAAGGCAAAGTCCCTGAAGTACAAGGTTAAGATGTTAAATGTTCTGCCCTTTTGAACAGCTGGAATCAGTGCAGAGGCCACAATGCCAACATCCTTGCACTGTCTATTCCTTTACATGGAATATGTAACCACCCTCAAGACATTTGTACTTCCTTCTGTTGGTTGAAATATATGTGAACTGGCATCAAGAAACATTTCTTAGATTTCATAAAGATGTGAAGCAGCTTCTTTAAACCCTAAAGGGAAAATTATAGCTTGCCAAAAAGTGAACTGCATATCAGGACAGTGTTGTTATTGTTGTTTTTGCAAATTCTGGACATGGGGGAGCAGCTCCCTTTGGAAATGGCCTCTGGGGATATGAGGGGGTCTTTCAGGGTGTTAAGAGAAAAATACATAATATGCTACCAATTCCTTATTGTTTTAGTAAATATCTGAGCTCCTGTTGCTATAGTGAGCTATTGAATATGCCATC